>CABFPE010000109.1:1155790-1175060 GCA_900660155.1 Hofstenia miamia
CAAGTAACCCCATACCTAGTATCTAGATGATAAGGTAACTAAGGCTCATGAGAGCAGCAGGTCACCTAACAAATTGAAGTTTAATAATATAAAAATGTGGTAGCAACCTCATTTTATGTTGAACTTAAAAAATTTATGCTTCAAATTAAAAAAGCTGAACTACAAACAATAATAATAAAAGTGAACTTCAATTTCAAAAATGGATAAACATGATCAATCTGTTATGAGTTGAAAGGAAATCTCTAATTTTATGGTCCTGCATAGCCAAAGAAGTTGCAGAGAACTTTTGTAAGTGATTTAAAGTTTTCATACCAATTGCATTATCCAAATATCACATCCTCTGTCTGTTTGTGAGCTGCATTAGGAGATATGATCACCTCAAATGTCTCTTTCAAAAATTTTTCCAATCAAAAAAGAACTTAAATGCTTTTTGCAGTTAGAAACCTTACTGAAAATCTCAACTTGCCAGAAGTAACTGATTGTTACAGAAAAATCACAAGAAATGACAAACAGCAAAAATCATAAAAAGGCATAGATAGCCCAGTCAACCCCCAGAGCACAAAGTCAAAGCATATCAAGAGAGAGCCATACCTGTACCACTGATATCAAAATGCAAACATTTCAAATGTTGCCAGAACTGACATCAGAAGAACTTTTCCAAATATTAAAACAAAGCTTGAGATGGAAACCATGCTAAAAAACAAAATATAACAGTTAATGGAGAAATTTGAGAAAACTGAAAATGAGAGAAAAATCACAATACATGAATTAAAATTTGAAATGAGTCAAAGTTTGGAAGAACAGAGAAATCTGTTTCAAATTCAAGTTGATAGATTAACACAGAAATTAACAAATGCAAATCAATGCATCATAGAACAAAATGAGAAATGGGAAATGATGTACAAGGATTTGAAAATGGTATACAAACAATTACAAAAAGACAACCAAACAAAGTTAATGCAAATAGAACACCTAAAAGACCAACTAAGGTTGATAAAGTTATCAGAAGACAAGTCTGAACCAAGAGATGCCAAATCACAAGCAAACAACCAGAAGCAAAACTAGCTGCTCCATGGAGTAATAGAGAAGTACAAATAAGAAAATCATATGAAATTGAAATGGATGAGAAAAAAATTATTTTAAGAAATCACATCAGAGCTCAGAAAGAATGTTAAACTAGAAATTGAAACAGAAAGGGTAGTCAAACCAAGATTAAAGATTAAAGGAATCAATTCTGATGGAAAATAACAATGATGAGACAGCACCCTGCAAAGTGCAAATACAAAAATTCACAGGGAAAACAAATATATATTCCACCATATTTGAAGAATGGCTTCAACTCTTTGAACTGAATGAAAAGTCTCTCAGGAAGAAGCAGCTGCAAGAATGCCTTTATATCTGTCAGAGGCAGGCTACCAACCTTATATAATATTGTATGCAGAAACAAAGAAAAATGAGGAAGTTTGATAACATAAGAAATTACATGTTCCAGGTAGAACATCTGCTAATGCTAAGTTCAAGAGGTAAGGATTATTCCAAATACAACTTGTTCTCCCACATAACCAAAGGTCTTCCAGAAAACAGCAATGGATATACAAGTTATGCTGGAAAATATCTCTTGGATATATGAGAGAGCAACATGGAATAAACAAATGACCATTAACTGGAAAACTGACAACCAAAAAACAAAGAAACCCACACAGGGAATCAATGAGAAGAAAAACAAAAAAGTAATTAACATAAGACAAAAGATGGACAAACAAGAAAGATAAGAGAAAGAGACATAAAATGCTACAATTGTGGGCAAAAAGGCCAATGATAAAAAGCCTCAATGCAAAAAACCAATAAATATCATAGAAAATGGTAATTCTTATTATAAAGCAAAGACATAATAAATTCCAAAGATGAAATTCTGTCAGAGGAAGAAGATGAAACATTTGAAGAATCAGAAAAGTAGAAGGAGCATGGTCTCAGGAAACCTGTGCACCAGTAATGATATTAATGAACTTACATAACATTAACTCAACTACAGTTGTGACTAATGGAATTATGATGAAAGCTACTACAACACAGGTAGAGCAAAATCCATTATAACAGACAAATGTGCCAGCAAATTAGGATTTTAAAGTAACAAACTCAAAAAATCACAAAACAGATTGATTAACACATCAGGAGATTACATTGGCATGAAAGGGATACTAAAACAAGTGAAAATAAGGATAACTAATAACACATTCAACCAATTGTTAATTGTGGTAGATACACACAAAAACATTTTACCATATGAAGTGATTGACTTTGTAACAAAAAACATATGCATCATCAATTATGGAGACAGAACAATGAGAGTGCTAGAAGAAGAAATTGAAATAGAAGAGGTGGAAGAAGGAAGAAATGTGTTATTTGAACTGACAGAAGATATTAAAATGCAGTCATGCCAGTGGAAGATGCATGCAATAAAAATGGAGGAAATAATAACAGTAGAAGTTATGATATATGAACAAAAAGGCATTAACACAAAACATATATCAATGCCCTCAAGCATCTGCACAATAAGAAAAGTAGAAGGTAAAATACTGATACTAAATGCAATGAATGGGATTGTTAACATGAAATAAATGAAAGTGAAAATCTATGGCAAATACATAAAACTGAACATCAAAGAAATATGGCAAATGATAGAAGAAAATGATGAAGTAAGTAATTCACTTTGTCAACTAAAGGATGAGCAGATGAAACCACAAAGAAATCCACAATTTTGACTACAGGACATGTGGATGAACATCAACCAAGTGAGTAATTCCCAAAGCTGACTAAAGGGCATGGGTATGAAAACAGATAATGAAGAAAAAATACCTGAAATCAAAGAAGAAGACTATCAACACCTGAACCAAAGAGAAATAAAACAACTAAAAGAAGTATTGGAAAATCATAGCAGCATATTTAACTATGGTGAAATCAGTGTTGGAAAAGTCATCAGAGAAACACACAAAATTACAACCACCACAGACAAACCAACCAACCTACCAGTAAGGAGAGTGCCTGAACAACTTAAAGACAAATACAACAGGATACTCAATGAACTTGTTGACAACAAAATTATAAGACCCAGTGAAAATCCATATGCAGCATCAACAGTGTTCATCAAACAGTGTCAAAAATATAGACTATGTATTGATTTCAGAAAATTAAACAAAGTACCAAAGAAAGAATCCTAACCAAGGATAGAGGACATGCTGTATGAGGCAAACAAACATAAATACTTCACTGTAATAGATTTATGTAAAGCCTACTGCTTGGCATTTATAAATGGAGTCAAAGACATACAAAAAACCACATTTATAGCACCATACAGATTATATGAATGGATCTACATGGTGTTCAGCCTGTGTAATACACCCACAATGTTTCAAAGATACATTTCCACAATCCTGAAGAACAACCCAAATAACAATTTGGTTGTTTTATGTTGCTTATAGTTGTTTCATACCTTTGGTTGTTGCAGCAACCACTAACATCATAATGACAACTTTAGTAATAAATAATCAGTGAGCAAATGCTTGGAAATATAACTCACTTTTTTCCTGTCATTGATGATATTTGGAGAGAGCTCATGCAAATAATTGGCAATGGAATTTGAAAATTAAAAGTTTTTTTTAGTTTTCAACATTATAAGTTTATAATAAACCTGAAGTTTTAAATTTTTATACCATTTATTTAAAAAAAACATTTTTTGAAATTTTTTTTTCATTTTTTCACACTAGTGATCTGAATTTTGATCAGAATTGTTTGAAATTTCAAAACAAGAATTTCACACAGCCACAAATTTTTTTTAAAAATATTTATTTTGAAATTCCAGGTTGGCCTTTAGATATTATATCTTAACTTTAGCAGGATACAGCAACAAAAATTTTAAAGATATCACAGCTCCATTTGAATTTTTAATTAGAAAATTTCACTGAAAAAATTTGTTTCTCAGAATTTTTAGCTCTAAGGAAAAAACACTAACTTTGCAATATTGATTTTAAAACAACTCTTTAGAACTTTTTAAAATGAAAAGATGATTGTATATTTGGAAACTAGATGTTCCAATTTACTTATAAATGTTTGCATTTTATTGTTTAAGTCAACTGATTCATTTAACTTTCAAATTCTGTACACCTACTGCAATAAGGTTTTAGATTAATTTAATGTATTCTGTTATAATTTATTAATTGCAATTTATTTTCCTATACATAATATTTATTTAAATATTTCAGGTGGTATTTAATCTCTCTGTAAAACTGAAATCAAGAAATCTTTATATAAAGCAAGAAAACCCACTACCAATTAAAATAAATACAATGGTATTATTTTATTATATTCTACTTGTGTGTACAGATTATAAAGCATTAATCTGCAAATATATATTAAATGAAATATTTTGATTTATCTGGGTAGCTCTGAAAAAACTGATGGAACTGTAGCTCTGAAAAGAATTGATTAAGATAGCAGCTCTGAAAAGTACATCTTTACAGTGAACCCTGTGAAGATTTCAATAGAGTCTTCACTGAAATCCACTTCACGTCAATTGTGACGTCACAGCATGAATCCTCAAAATTTGCAAAAGCAATGCAAGAGCAAGACTATTATAATAAAATCAAAAGATTTAGAAATAGTCCTGCTCAAATGTTTATTTTTTGCTTTTTTCTAAAATCTTGTTTCTCAAGCATATATTTTCTCTAATTTCATCTCAAAACAGAATTTCTTGATTCTCAGTAGAGAATCTTAATCTAGTCTTGAAAGCTCTGCTTACAGCATGAATTTACAACTTAATTTTAATTTTTTGTAAATTTAATTGAAAATGCAAATTTTGTTAGATAGATTTTGAAATCACTTTTCAAATATTTTTTAAACTGAAAAGATCATTATATTTTCAGAATCTAGATGTTCAAATTTACTTATAAATGCTAACATTTTATTGTTTAAGTCAACTGAGGTATTTAACTTTTAAATTCTGTACAATTTAGTTCTGTATTATATCAATTTAAGGTATTTCTAATCCTAGATTTTGCTTAAGCTATTGCTGATTTTAAGTAAATTCAAAGCTTGCAAGTCTATTGCTGAGCTTAGTTTTTCATTTTGAGAAATGATTACAGCATCAATTTACAATTTAATTTCAATTTTTTGGAAATTTAATTAAAAACACAAATTTTGTTAGATAGATTTTGAAATTGTTTTCCAAATATTTTTGAAAATAAAAATGGTTATATATTCAGAATATAGATGTTTAAAATTACTTATTGATACTCACATTTTATTGTTAAAGTGAAATGAAGCATTTTACTTCAAAATTCTATGAAGTTTGTTCTGAATTACTATCTTTTAGGGTATTTCATTTTTGACTAATAAACTATAACAGACTGGCTTGGTGCACTTTTGCAGCAAAGTCTTAGCTTGGAGGATAAGCATGGAAACAAAGTAAGTTATTTGTTTGCCTCAGGTAACATAACACAGCAATTATCCTGGCAGCCCTGAAATCTGGAGAAGAGTCCCTGCTAACATCATTGCTGCCACAAATTACTACTACAGACTCAAAAGCTTCCCATTTGAATATTGTAAACATCCACCACATTGACATAAAGAATGCCAATATTTGGGAAAAGCCCAGGTACCACACATCTTGCAAGATGTGAGGTACCCACAACAGCAACTCACCTATACTTTATGTACCTATCCCTAGCAAATGAAAATTTTAATTTGTCTCCTCTAAACACAAATTTAATGCTGTAATTTATTATATCAGAAAGTGCATTTGACTGATAAGTTGAATGTGCATGCCAAGACATTTTTTAAAGCTTTTTTTACATTTCTTATTAAATTATTGAAATGTAGTCTGACTATATTTACAATATTTATATAAATTTTAAGAATCTAATAGCATTTATAATATATAAATAATAGTCTTTACATGCAAATCAAAGTAATTTTAAAGTATAGTTAAGACGTTTTAATCAAATTAAAAATTTAAGTGTAGCAAAAAATTAAGGTATTTAGGGATTTTTGAATTTTAGTAATGGTCATTTAATATCATTCATTAAAATAAATTTTCCTTGCTCTATTTGACGTTAATTAAATACAGCTAAAAAAATCAAATTAGTTTAATAGTACCAACAAACCTCCACTACAACACAAAGTGTTTTTTATTCAACTGTTTTTATTAAAAAAATTCAAATTTTTGAATTTTCATTCATTTCCAAAAATCTTAGCAAAACTATTGACATCAAAATTGAAAAAACAGAGAAAATGGCAATTATTAGAAAAAAGAAAATACAATTTTATTTAAAAAATACCCTATTTAATAGCTATTTTAGACAAAATTAGAAAAAATTGCAATCCTAATCAATCAAAATGATTTTCTTAGTTGAAGTTATAACAATATCCATACTTTAATACCAATTTCAAGCACCATTCCTGATCTATATAAGCAAATATTAATCATACCATAGCTAAACAAATAATCTAAAAAAATTATATCCAATGTAGGAAATTAATTAAATATGAATGATGAAAAATGAAAACATTAAGTACAATCAAATACAAATGCTAATGCAAACTCAACCAATTCATAGTATAACTAAGTAAACAACTAAAATTGCTATTTTTGCTGTGAAGCTAAAGAGATATCTAATTGATTCCAATACATGCTGCAGTACAATAGGAAAAAGGTTCCAAAGGCAAGTGAAGTGAGCCTTTTGAGTGGGTCTTTTAAATTACATAAACCTCTTGATCACCAATTCAAAGAATACACCAAAACCACTCCTCCAACTTGTAGTTTTAATAATTTCCATCTAAAATAGGAATTTCATAAGAATGAATAAACAGAAATATGATATTTAAAACAGTGTTAAGTAGAAAATTAAACAGTGAGCTTTAGGGTTTCTAACTGCCACTTGATATGAAAATTCATGAAAACTTTAAGGAAATATTAAAATTAACAAGGATAGCCTCAATAAATAGACATTAATGCAGACCATATTTGTAAATTCAAAATAGCATATAATAATCCAAATTGCTAATAATTCAAAGATAATAGTAGCTATCTAAATTTAATATAATGATATATATTTGACCCACAAAAATGAAAACACAAAAGGTTTGAAAAGCTTATTTATTTTATTGGGTGAGACAAATGTTGGGCAAAAGAGCTTTTGGGCAAGAAATCAATTTTGGCAAAAAATACTATTGGGCAAAAATTACATTGGGCAAATAGTCTAATTAGGCATAAGTTATTAAATCTTAATACTTTTTCTGCTTGGAAACAAAATAGTTTTGTTTTAAATGTTTTCTAAACTTTACTTAATTAGGATTTGCTTATTCTAAGTTCCAAGATTATTTTGTTTTGTTGAATCAGGGGCTGGGAACTCTACCAGCACTAGGGAACTCTCTTTCCTCATTGCTTAGAGTGGCCATTTTCATGTCATCACAGAAAATAAGAGACAAAATCTAAATAACTTAGTAAGTTAGTCTAGGACTGAATCACAATATTCTGAATACAAAAAATTCTATTGTAAACATATCAGTAAAACAATGCTATTGTTGTTAATCTAAAGCCAGTACATGACCCTCACCAACAGTTCAATCACACACAAAGTTATTACATTATCAAATTACAACAATTGCTAAAAAATATAGCTAGTTTTAATCATTTAATTTGTATACAGATTTCTAAGACAAATCACAGTAGAAACTTTGATATGGGATGTATTTGATCTCTACTTTTTGTTCTGGTTTCTCAAACAACAGAACAATTACCTCATTTAATATTCATTGTTGGATATTATCATAATGGTAGAAACATTGTTGCAAAGCCTGAAAGATGATTGAGGAGATTTCTGGTTGAGCTGCTATTCTTCAAAGTTGACAACTCACTAGTTGCACAGTTCTACTGATCAAAAACCTGTAATGATCAAGATAAAGATTCTCATTTTGTTATATTTTGTACAAATTCATTTCCATTATATTCACCATGTTGTAGAGTCACTCAGGGCCCTTATTTTTGCTTTTATTTATTTAATGGCACTTTCCTTTTATTAATTTGGTGCTAATTTTTTATTTAATTCAGTGATTTTAATGATTTTTAGTGTTTATGAAATTAAGTTTCAAAGTAGTTATTAATAGTCCCCTTGATCAAGTTGAACATGTAATTGCTCATTTGAATTGTGAGGGAATTGAAGCAAATTTTGTAAAATGGTAAATATTTACCTTTTTCTTGTATATAAGTAGGGAAATCATTGTAGTAAATGTCAAATAAATTTTGTCTCACTGGATACCATTTGCTTTTTATTTACTAAATATCTTTAACCTTTTTAGCTATGGTATTGATTTAATAAGAATGCATTTGTAAGATCCAGAAATAATGTGGGAGGAACTCTGCTGAGCCTGGGGCAACAACTTGCCCCTGGACAGATGGTAGCCCATATTGTGGTTGCTTTAGGGCTAAGTATACATATAGGGAATAAAAACTGTTAACATCAATCAGTTTGTACATGCACTTAATAACAACACCATGCAAATATAATATGCTGTTGGCAATTACATGTGATTATATTTTATTTAATGAGCTGAGATAAGAAGAACATTGAGCTAAATTTGTTTATTAGGCTAGAAATTAATACTAGAGACACACAATTAGCACCTTGGCATGTAAGGATGGTTTTTCATGATTTGGCTTCAGCATGATGCTGTGTGAATTGGTCACTATCTGGAATGCCTTCTTAGGGAATGGTTTTGGGTTTTTCTATAGTGAAATTGGTGAACTACCAATGTTCATTTGTTTTGTTGGAATGTGGGTCACTCTTGGTGATGGTAAATGTTTGCAACCTTCAGTCTGTACTATATGTTATCCAGTGAGGCTCAAGCAGTTAGACCTACCCCGTGATTCTACATGGTGACCCTGATGTGATTTAGAACTGTTCTTGGTGTTTTCTTACTGTATTTGGTTTTGTTCTTTCCATTAGGTGTGAGTCAGCTGGGATGGATTTCCCCTGACCATGATTTACTTCACAACCAATCAATGCACATTTTTACCTTGTACATAATTCTACACTTTCAATTCTGTGATCTGAAGCCATTACTGAGCCTCATATTGTTTTTACCCATTATTAGTGCCATATTGGCATTGTCTTGTTATTCTAGTAATTGGAATGATTGCCATACCTATACCTCACTGCTGTCTGTCTGCTTTTTATTTCTCCTATACAGTTGGATGTTTCTCCCACATTTTTGGAATTGTTTTTGGAACCTTTTTCTTATTTTACTTTTACTTGTTCTTGTTCTTATGGAAATGGATTTTTCTATTTCTCATAATGGGACACCCTCTCTGGACATCCCCTGTGTGAGCATTGGCGGCCTGGATGCTGCACCTCACACTGTTGGATTTGATCCTGTTGTCATTATACCTACACCTACTCCCACCAAACCTGTTTTTGCTATGTCTACACCCTCTGAAGTTTCTCAGCAAGAGATCCCCACTCCTTCTACCTCATCAAACCCATTTATTTTATATATGCCATCATTGCCTCCTCCAGAGTTACCAACAACTGAAGTTGAACAGATTAGAGAAGCCCTTTCCAAGCAGATTTCCCAGCACCACTCCTGTGAAGCCTGCCTTGATGCCTTGCAGGCAGAGCTACAACAACAAGCCACTGCAGCTTGGCAGTATTAGAGATTATTGCTTGATTTGATTTCTGCATTAGAGAGGCAAGTTCAAGAACCTACCCCTCCTTCTCCACTAATCTCACTAGGAGAACCTGAGTACATAGCTCATGCCTTTTTGGATAATGCTTTTGATGCTCTCTGAAAGATTTTGAAGTATTATATCACAGATGTTTTCTGCTCACTTTTCTTGTGCTTTAATAGTACCTACCATGACTCCAGTGATGCTGACATTTGGTACCCCATTACCTCTTTCACAGTTGGAGGCCCTATATTCACCCAGTCAGCTCTCACACAAGTTTCAACATTAACCACCATAGCTATGCAAGGACCTTGTACCCTGAGTGCACCTGTCAGTGTCACAGTTACTCCAACTGCTATGATCACTTCACCTCCTCCCCTGAGTAACCCTATCAAGTATGCAACAACTTATTGGCCATGCTTTACCCAGGTGACCTTTCCCACAGAAGCATCTGGAAGCGAATCAGCAAACCTTTTAAATCAACACTCCATGTTGCCCAAATTTACTGGAAAAATTGATGAGATCTCACAGTCATTTGAAGAGTGGCTCTTCCTCATTGAGCTCACTTTGAAACAATATAAAGCCACTCAATTCCCCATGTATCTCCAAGACCTTGCATACAATCAGTACATGATGTTGGACAGAGAGGTCAAAATGAATTATCAACTACTCATTGGTCATTTTGAGGACCATTACAAGGCACCTCATATAAAACAGCAATATAAGACGCTCTTATGTGATATCTCCTTCAAAAAGGGAGATGATGTCATGACCTATATCACACAGGTCAACAGACTATTTCATCTTAGCAAGCTGATGCTGGAATACTCACAACATGATCTCTTTTCATATATCTGTCAAGGTTCCCCTCCACCATTCAGAGCCATCTTGAACTCAAGTGCAATCTGGAGGATGACTTGAACTCCATTGTCAAAAAGGCAATCAGCATAGTCTACATGTTGCAAAATACAACTCACATTGAAAAAGATGCTGGAGATTTAAAGACAGGTCTGATGGCCCCCAAACCACCAACCTCCTCAAGTTCTGCTGTAGTGCAGAAGAAACCTGATAACAAATGCTGCAGACAATTAGGTCACATTCAGACCCAGAGTGGTGCAGTTATTCATCTAGTGGCTAATGAAGATGGTTTCATTATTGGAGAGCCATCAACTGAAGTGTGTACTCCCAATCCCCTGGTTGAGTCTGTCAGTCATTTAAATTAGATGGAGCACCACCTCCCAAAAACCATGTGCATGATGTCTTGGTGATCACCTTGTTATTCCATACCAATGTCATCCCAGCAGATGTGAACAGACTTTTAAATAATGTCACAATGGAAGCCTCTGCTTCTATAATAAGCAACACCTGTGGTGATAAGCTTTGCTTGGAGAGAGAGAGAGTCTATTGCTGTCTTCAGCAAGCTTGCTGGATGGTTGGGAAACACTATCTTGTTGAAAGTTCAGGTAAATAGTCTTGCCAGGAGTGGTTCTGAGTGGATCTCATTGTTATAGACACTTGTGATCAGCCCTTGCCATACAACATCATCCTCAGCAATGATTTTCTCAAAAAGAACGCCTGCATTAGAGACTATGGAAATAATACAATCTTGATCCATGAAAGTGAGCCTCAGGAGGAGCTTACTGCAATCTGTAACAAAGAAATTTTGTTAACACTATCTGAAAGTATTGTTGTGGAACCCTGGCACTGGCAACAAGTTGCTGTCATTGCTAACTCTCCTTTTGAGGGCAACATTATGATCTTTGGACAAAGAGGGAAACACCTTCTGGGCACACACTTTTCTCCAGACCTCTGCCATCTCTCCTTTGGCAGGACTTGTATCACTGTGCTCAACAGTTCTGCTCATCTGATCCAAATGGATCCAACCAAAATTTCTATTGTCACCACTCTGGTCCAACTTGAAATGAAAGCCACTGCTTGACTGCTTGTTCTCACTGTGATTCACAATCTGTGTGAACCCAGTACGGATCCCAGTGGTAAATGAAAAAACTCACAGACACCTGAGTCCCCAAGAACGCAATTTGCTTTCTGCTCTCTTGTGCCAGCACCAGGACATATTCAATTATGGCTCCATCAGCATTGGTAAGGCTGTCAGGGAACAACATGCAATTACAACCAAAAGGTTCTTTCTATAGTGAAATTGGCAAACTACCAATTTTCATTTGTTTTGTTGTAATGTGGGTCACTCTAGGTGATGGTAAATCTTTGCAACCTTGAGCCTGTACTACATGTTACCCCATGCTGCTTGAGCTGTTAGATGTGCCCCAGAATTCTACACTATGAGGTAGTTTTTTAATGTTATACATGGGAAAATGTGCTTGTTTATTAGAGTTGTAATTGTTTAATGTTGTAGTTTTTTAATGTTGTAATTTTTTAATGTTGTAAATTATTAATGTCGTAAATTTAATTTATTAAATATATTTAACTTGGGTTAGGGTGTAGGCCTATAAAATATTACAGATTTTGGGTTAGGGTTTTGGTCTATAAAAAAATACAGAAATAAGGTTTCAAGTTAGGGTTTAGGTCTATCAAATAATACAGAAATATTTTTTTGATTTAGGGTTAAGGTTTAGGAAAATTTATTTGAATGTTGGGTTTGGGGCTTAGGTTTATAAAATAATAAAGAAATAAGCCTTTAAATTAGGGTATAGGTCTATAAATGATGAAAAATAGGGTTTTGGGCTTGGGTTTAGGATTAGGATACATCCAGTTGAGACTTAGGGTTAAGGTTTACGACATAAGAAATACGACATTAAAAAGCGACGACATTAAAAAATACGCTTTTAAAAAATTAGACACTAAAACTATACGACTTTAAAAATACGACAATTTAAAACGACTTAAAAAAGCCACCCCATTTTCTATAATCAAAGTTCAAAACTGCGAATTTTAGCCTGCTTTCATCTGAAATTTCGATTTCGACTATACAAAGTTTTACGTTCAAAGGATTTTGTAAAGCCTGATTTAATGAAGGTTAGAAGTAGGCAACTCGGTGATATCGAGTATATTTTCGTAAACCCGAAAATACTTATGCGAAAACTGCCTGTCAAACTTTGGTTTTGGTGAAATATTTGAGAGGTCTCAAATTTTTTTAAAATATGCAGGAAAAACATGGGGATGGGTTCGGAGTCATATTTATTGTGTTGACTATACTTTTCAGAAAAGCTTTTATCATTTAATTAGTTTTTAATAACTTTTATTTAAGAGTGATGTATTTTATGAGTAAAATCATTATATCAAAATGTAGTTCATTTTCTAGTGGTAAATGTATGTTTATGAATTAAGTCTACTTGTATCTATTTGAATTATTTTTCCATGATGCTATTCGCATGTTACATAATGTAAATAATCGATAAGTATGCAACATAATGCTCAGGTAATGTGCCGAAATTTGTTAAACTTAATATTAATCCTAGAAATTTTAAATAATATATTAAAAATGTAAGAATAATTTTCTCATTTAAAAATGATCAGGTAATCTTGCAATTTCCCTCAGATTGCAGGAAATAGCTTCTAATTAGTGTTCGACATTGTATATGCTGGTATAAATTATACTAATCCATAGTAGTATATACTAGTACATAAATTAAGTGATACTAGAATACATGCGATTAGAACCTAAGTGAAGACAGCAACTTGTAGCAAAGATTTTAATAGCTACCAGACATGGAATTGGTTATTGCAATGAGGGAAAGTTGGGCGCTACTGTACTTTAGGGGACCCAGTTTGAGTGACGTCATAAAATGGGTATTAAACTCTAACCTTAACCCTAACCCTACTCCCCAACCAATGCAATTATATTGCATTTTATCTTGTTGATTAATTTTTGCAAAATTTTTACGTTTTGGGGTAGGGATTGGGGTTAGGGTTAAAGTTTTATTCCATTTTATGACGTCACTCAAACTGGGTCCCCTAAAGTACAATAACGCCGAAAGTAGGACATATTACTAGTTCTTAATTTCTTATTATCCGTGTATATATTATCAGTTACACTTCATTTTTTATTACAAAAATGTAATTTTTTGGAAGGAAACCA
Source organism: Hofstenia miamia (assembly GCA_900660155.1). Taxonomy (NCBI): domain Eukaryota; kingdom Metazoa; phylum Xenacoelomorpha; order Acoela; family Hofsteniidae; genus Hofstenia; species Hofstenia miamia. The sequence goes on from CABFPE010000109.1 coordinate 1,169,563, forward strand.
TATAGTTTCAACTATGTCACACATTGTATCCCGGTGATACATGCGACCCGGCCAAATTTTGACACTGTAACCCGTCTGGACCCGGTAATATTACAAAGGTAAGTACCACAATGACCTGTTTTTAAATTTAAACTTTGCTTGCAGGGTTTTGCTAAGAGTATACTTTCATAGCAATTGTTATGAACAACACATCACGCTTTTCTTCATTGACATTCGAATGCTTAACCTTCAATTATAAAGAAGTTATAATTTCCCATAATTTACGATATGAAACTAAAAACTATCGAATTACTTCTTATGGAGCAAAAAGTCCAATTCATGATTTTAAAATATCAGTCTGTGAAAGATTGCGGCGTATCAAAATATTTAAGTTTAAAAAATAGATTCGTTTAAACAAATATAAGATACTAATATAATATACAATGTGAGTTCATTTGTTATTTTCTATTATAGCGAAGAGAATGAATCCATGATATACCTTTAGTGATGGCAACGCCCTGAATGCTGGAAAAGTTGAAAATGTAGCCGATATGAAAAGAACGCTATTTTTATGTTTTGTTTAACATTGATATTGGTTTCTTCAAATAGGATTTCAGAAATTAAGAAATTATAAGCAACGGAGTGCTATACCACAGTACTTAAACTTAACTTAGCGGTTCTTGAATGATTACTAGTATGAATTGATGAAATTTTGGTAACTACTTTTTGCAAATGATTTTCTAAGTTATCTGATTATCAATTTCTATAATTTTGAAATAACTGCAAACCAGCAGAGAAAATGGTTTTTGGGCCATGGAGACACTTATGCACTTATTTACAAGAAATCGATAAATTTCCTGTTACCTATTGGTCCTCAGGGTTCAATTCGTGGTCCCCTTTTGTTCATAATCTTCATCAATGACAATAGATTCTCAGTCACTGTTCCAACTCTATGTATGCTTTTCGCTGATGATGACAGTTGCCTGTTTTCATCCAACCCTGAAGGTATTCGAACAGCTACAAACCTGCTCTTTTATAGTAGGTTTCAGCACATCAAAATCTGATGTTCCTTATTCTTTTCCTTCAAAAAACTCTATATTAATGACATTCTCTTCAAACTTTACGTTCGTGATCTTAATCATACATATTTCTTCTATCTTCTATTTTTTTCAAATCCACAATGACCAGTTCCACCAATTCTTCCTCCAAATTATTAATCTTTAAGTCCTATTGCCGAATTCTTCATTCGTCTTTTACACCTTTCTTTTAAATATCAGATTTTCTACTTTTTGTTTAGAATTCTTTCACTGGATTTTTCCAATAAATTGCTCTAGGTTTCTACAATTTTGATGTATTTGATTTCCTAATATTCTCTCCTGCTATCAATGGCTAGCGATTCTTCGCTAAAGTTTTTTTTCTTCTAATAGCTTTTTCTATCGTGTAATATTTTCAAAACAACTACAAACCGGCTTCAGGTCGTCAATAACAGGAATTAAGGTTTGTATATTTAGAGGCAGTTCAAGACTTTGCATGAAACTGTGTTCATTATATTAGCTATGAAGTGAGCAAGAGTAAAAATGTTCATTTCTTATCCAGATGGTAAAGATTAATTAAGTGGTTAATTTTACTGTTTCTAGCAAGCATAAAAATGGTGACGCATGGCTCATGCTAAGGTCAAGAACAGTTTGAATTTGATATATAATATCCCTCACTTTAATGGTAAAAAATTTTAAATATTTGAAAATTCGGTAGAAAAGACGTGATGTTGTCTAATTACATTACAACAGACCGTATTCATAAATTTTATTTTCGAGTTTTGACTGCAAACGCGTTAATATCGCCAAGAGCTTAAAAGTGTACAAAGAGTATTACTGAGGAAACTTTAGATGTCAAATAGGCCTGTTAGAGGAAGTCAATATTTTAGGCCATTTGGGAAAATGTGGTGTTGTCTTCATCATAGAGATAAAAAAGTTTCAATCACAAAATCAGGTGTGATATATATATATATATGTTTTTTACAAAACCTCATGTCCGCGTTTCTAAACATAAATCTTTGAAATTTAGCAAGGTAGTGTCTCTTTAATTTACCTATATCCATGGTAAATATATTTTAGTTCAAATGAATACTGCGGAAGCAATGGCCAAAAAATTGGTATTTTGGAGAAAAAGTACGATCCCCGCTAAATTTCGGACAGTTTCCCTCCAAATGTAAGGTTTTTGCATTTTCCATAAAAAACGGAACAAAAATGTATATAATATACTAATTTATTTTTCATTTTTATATTCTTAATAGTGTTTTGTGGATAATTTTTTGAATTCTATACTTCACAAATTTTTTTATTGATTGGTAAACAATCAGAATCACTAATGCATTCCAATCTAATAAGTTGATAAAAATTAGTACAGCAGTTGATTAGTATATATGTTGTATAGATTATTCATACTTTTGCTTTGCTATTTTGAATATTTAAATGTAATCTTTATGTAAAATTGCAAAAATTTCTAACATTTTTCTGTAGAAAGAAAATTATAATGAATGCTCTCAAAGAATTATTAAATGAAGTCAATGTAAAGGGGATGAATAGAAATTCTATATTAAATTTTTCATTTCAGCAAAGCGAGAGAGAAAATGTAGAAATTATTACAAAGCGATAGAATAAGATTTCCTAAAATAAATTGCAGAATATATATATATATATATATATATTCACTACGAAGCATTCCATTAATAATATCTTTAAGTTATTCGTTTATCGACAAAGTTCTAAAGCTATTTCAAAAGATGTGAAATTCACAAATTTAAGTACGTTTGGCAACGCTGCTTAAGAGTTCCTTCGTACGTTGAATCATTTCTTCATTGTCTGGATCGCAAATAGTAATTATGCTTAAAGAACGTTCTGCTAGCTTTTTACTTAGCTTGTAATTCTCTAACTTGTACCAAATAATGCTTTCTTTTAGATAAACGGTTCCAACCTTTGTGTGTCGTTTCCCCAAAATTTCCTCATAAATTTGTCTTGCTTCGTGATATAGTTGCTGGGCACGTTCGTCGTCTTCATTGTTTGCATGTATATCAGCCTTTGCAGTTAATATATCTGCTTTTTCAACAGTTTTACTTTCATTTACACATAGTGCTTCTTCAAACTGCTGCAGAGCCAAATCCTCTTGACCAATTTCAAGCAATGCATTTGCCAAGTTCATCAGCGCATCTCTTATTTTTTCATTATCGTCATAAAAAAATTGTTTACAAATCATTAATGCACTTTCGTAGTATCCAATTGCCGTCTTTTGGTCATTGTCATTTTGGTAGGATAATGCAAGACTTGTATATAGTGAAAGCATTTCAGGAATAGATGTGTCGTTCTCAATAAATGTTTTTGCGCGAAATTCCGCTTTATGCATTAATTCCCTTATTGTTTGTAATTTGTTTATTTTTATTGTGTATTCTCCTAAAAATGCTGTGGTTTTTATTCCATCCAATCCACTTGATTTGTCGTTCCTGTCGAGTAAATCAGCTGCTGCGATTTTCCCCTGAATCGCTATCCAATTTTCTAAAAAATCTTTTATTTTGTTTTCTGCCCTATCTAGTCTATAGTCTTTAAGACACTTGGTGAGGATAAGTTTTTCTTCTTCATTCGACGTTTCAGCGTTTCGAACTTTAAGTTTGCAGAGATATTCTTTTGCTTCCTCGAAACCATTTTTGTGTTTAACCAAATTCTAAACGAAATAATTTATTTACGGATAAAATAGCGTACAGAAATTAAATCGAAAAGGAAGTAACTTCGAATGGACAATAGATCGAAAGTGAAATTAGTTAAAAATGAAAACACTATAGAGTTTTAAGTATAGTGTATTCAATAATGAGAAACAACAGCGCAATACGCAAATAGTTGAACTTCTCGTAGTTACACAAACTCGCTGCATAGAAAAAAAGAAACGTTAAAATTTACAAAGCAAAGTATAGAATATTGAAGTATATTGTATGCAACCGTTTGTCATGTTTAATCTATGCAAGGCTCCGCTAAAATCAATTATACAAATTTCAAAATGAAATTATTTTCTATATATATACACACTGTATTATATATATATAAAGTGCACGCCCTATTTTTTTACTTGGAACCCGTTTTGGCTCAAACTAACCCCAAAATGATAGAAAACCATAGTGCATTACCTCTAAACAGTTTCAGTTCAAACAAAGATTTATTTTTTAGAAAAATCAAATAAAAGATTTATTTTCATAGATACAAAAATATGTAGACACTCCAATTTCTAAAACAAAATAAGAAATTTAAATTTAAAATTTTCTTATTTAAATATCAAAATCCAATCATTTAATATGTAGTTTCTCCTCCTTTAGCTTTAATAACTGCTAAACAGCGATATTTCATAGATTTTATCAATGTGATCAGATATTTCTGGTCAATTTTGCTCCACTCAGCTAGTAATTCTTTCTTTAAATCTTCCACGTTATCAAATTGCCTTCCTCCTTTATAAACTTGACGGCTTAGGTATCCCTAGAGGTTCTCAATGGCATTTAAGTCCGGAGACCTTGATGGCCACTCCATTAAATCAATATTTTGTTCCGAAATCCATGACTTTGTTTCTTTAGAATTATGACTTGTTGCCGAATCATGTTGTAAAACAAATTCTATACCATGGTGAAGATGCGCAAACGGAAGCAGATATTCAGAAAGTCTATCAATGTACTTACTTGAATTCTGTTTGCCTTCTACAAAGACTATTTCCGTTTTCCTTTTGAACTAAAGCCAGCCCAAATCATGAATCCACCACCTCCGAATTGCCGCTTGGAGAATATTTCTTTTTCCTTACGTAGATCCCTCCAATAGTATTGTAGACCATCAGGGCCGTCTAAGTTGAATTTTTTTCATCCGTAAAGATCGTTTTTTCCCAATTTTGGCTACCAAAGTCAACCATTTCTTCTGCCCAGTTTAGGCGGTTATTCTTGTGCCATTTGGTGAGCTTTGGTTTTCCGTTTAGTTTTTCATAAGACAAAATATCACTATTCTGTAACTCCCTTTGTGCTGTACGTACACTGCCTGATAAACCAAGCTCATAATGCAACTTTTTTGCCGACTTTTTACCCTTACAAGCCTTGCGTATAAGGCTTAACATTTTAGGTCTTCCGGTAGCCTTTTTCTTCACATACGTTTCAGGATCACGTAAATACCTATATATTACCTCTCTAGATCTATTCAGCTCTTTAGCGATCTCAGATACTCCACAATTGCGTTTTTAAGGCTTCGATTTGTTCTTTTTCATATTCACTAAGGGATTTTATTCTACTAATGATTTTGCCCGAAATTCAATACGAAAACACTCGTCCCAAGTTAGAGAAAGAACTTATATTAGGTAAATTAAATAATATTTAAAAAAGAACCATTATAAATATGAAAAAACAAGAGTTTTTTAAACCTAATGTGTGTATCTGCAAACTTATGACACGTGTCATTTTCCAACATTTGTATGGAAAGTACTCCTTAAAATTATTTGTTTGAATT
>CABFPE010000109.1:1181188-1206916 GCA_900660155.1 Hofstenia miamia
TTGGTCAAGAAGGAGGGGAGCTGTCTTGTGGAGATCAGCTTTGGGCAGTGGCCCATGGAAGAACTGAAGAGGAAACATCATACAGCTCTGTCACCTAAACAGTGATAGTCAATGCTCAATTATTTAATTAACATAGCTAGTTAATAAGAGAGAAAGGTCTGATGGTTCAACAACTTGGTAACACCTCACCCGCAATTTACCGAGTACTCATTATCAGTAGTTAGACACGGCGTAATAAGCTAGGTGGAGGATGTTACATGTAAAAATATTCCTACACATTGCCTCTCAGTCAACACTCAACTTCTCATAGACACATGCATTCATGCCCAAATGCAATCAATATAAATCTGCCCTGCCTCTCCTATGTGTCAGACCTTCATGTAAGTTTTACTTTCTCTCAGAGCATAGCCACTTTGCAGGAAATTGGTGAAGTCTGGACAAACCTGAAAGCAGACTACTGTCAAGACACAGAATGGCCTACTGTCAACATCTGCAGCCCAAACTCTCATTATAACAGATCAGTCAAAAAGGTCTTGGCTGAATTATTACTCTCACATGACATGCAGGATCACCAGAACTTTTCAGACAAGCTATTCCCAGAGAAATTCATGCCAGCAATTCTATTGTGCAGAGCCATGTGGATACTGGTCACCTTCCTTACATGTGACCCGCAGATCCAACTTCCTCTGGACAATAGTAAGTTCATGTAACAACTTTCTGCTTTCATACTTTCACTTATAGCTTATTATCATCTTGCAGGTGGTTTAACTGAATGTTTCTTCTGTAGGTTTGCTGTTCTTGGCTGTCATGGTTGCATGTAATATCCTCTACCAGGCATTATCACTGTTTATCTACTGTTACTTTATAACGTTAGCTGTGTTATTGCGGGTAAGGATTTACTTGTTGTTACTGCTTGACTAGTTTCTTCTGTTAACTTATTTAACATGGAATTAACTGCTCATTTTTTAGGTGACGAAGCCATGCGGTAACCTTCATAATGATCTCCTAGTGGGCATCTGCCCGAAGCGGATCTCCACATCCAGTTTCACCATTCCATCCAATGCTTGAGTGCCACTTCTCAGCTCAATCAAGATAGCTTATGTGTACCCTACATTAGCTCAGTGCTTACTCAAGACATGACACAACTCGACTTAGACTCTATTGTGTGAAAGTGTTATATCTATTTGCAACCTGAACTGTTACTAGTTGTTTGTTAAATATTACATTTATAACTTACTACATGTACAGTCACTTTATCCGTCAATTATAGGTCATCAATTTAGATCTAAAACAGTATTAAGATAATTCCTAGGGTTCGGTAATCCAACTGTATGCTGATAGTTAATTATCTAATAATTATCTAATACATGTAGAAGTGAAATGCTAGTCGGCTAATCGAGAGAAAATCCCTACACCTAACCTATGTGCACTTTCGTGATCTGGCACAGAGACCCTAGAATCATTCCCTGTGATGTATCCAGACCACTACTAAACACTGCTCGATTAGCTCGACATCGTATTAAATAATCAAACCATTAATGAGAAAATAAAATAAGAATTCTAAGTAAAATTCTTTATCAAATTCTTACAATGGTTTCTAATCTATTTATAGTAATTCCAAAAGAAGTACCTGTCAATTCAAATTTAAACTTTCTGCCAAGATGGCAGCTAAAAATAATGTAAGCATCATTTAGTCAAAAGTATTTTTATCAACACACACAATTATATCTTTTTTGACACATGTTGTTTTCTTAGTTGCATTTTACAAATTAATCTGAAATAATAGCAATTGGTTTAATTACAATAATTTTAATCAACTTCTTTTTTATCTTAGTCTCTTCTTGCAATGTTTACAGCTTATTTCTTATTATATTTGGATGATGCTACACGCCCCCCTCAGCTTGCATCATTTTTAACACAGCTTGTTCTCCATGCCCAGAGTGTCCACCTTTAGGATTATTGTTTCTGCCTGCTGGTTGGCCCATGTTGTTTTCTTGAATTCCATTTGCTTTGTCATTTTTAGAACTGCCTCTCTTTCTGTTGTTACAACATTTGCGTATTTCAGGAAAAGTGCTTCTCAGATGTCTTCTGCTATTGGTGTTATTTCCCTTAATTCATTCATTTTCTGTGAAAAGATATCATAGTATTTATGATATAATTGTATGCCTTTAATGCTGATCATGAGTGTCATCTGTGCATTGGCTCCACTCATGTGTGCTAAATCCTCCCTTATTTGGTTGTCAGGATAGAAAAACATAAAGACTTTCCGTAGGCTTCGAGTATTTGCTACATCCTTGTAGAAGAAACTGATGTTGTCTCTTACTTCTTTTTCTGTTATAGTATTGGGATTGTTTTTATTGATCTGCATCATTGTAATGATTTCAACCTGCTTTGTAACATTGTAGTAGTGGTATTTCTTCTCCCATATATCTGTCCAAACTATGTCGTTTACTCCAGAGAATAGCATTATAGCTCTGGGGTTCCATTCCTCAATTTCATTTCTGAGATCTTTCAGTTGCACATTTATGGGTTTACCATGTGTATAGAGCTGGTCTGGCATTATTGTGCCTTTGATGTAGACCCTTTCTTTGTTGTTGTTTTGCAGCATTATCTCTTTTGATTTTTTGTAGTTGTCTCATTCTGTCATAGCTTTTGCCTTTCTTTCTGTATTTACATATGACTTATACTTGTGGAGGAATGTCTTCACAACCTTAACTTCTTTCAGTAGTCTCCAACATGGGAGGACCATTGGTATAACAACAGTTTCTGGTGGTGTGCAGATTAAGATTTTCATTTCTATTTCTCTTTCTATGTGTCAGTATGAGCCTTCCATTGTTGATGATGTGGCTAGACCTATTGTAGTGGGGTAATTCATTTTAGCTTCGGAGATTGTATCCCAGAATGCTTGTGTCAATCCCCTTTGGCTTAGTTTTAATCGTGTTTCTTCCTTGATTTCTATTTTTGATGTAATGCACTTGACGTCTACAGCCAGTTGATTATATGGTTTTAATAGCTCTTCCAGTTCTGTACATGTGAATGCTTCTGTGAACATAAGTTTCATTGTCGCCACTGTTTGCTGTTCCCTGAGGCTCTGGAAGTTTCTTTCCTTTATATCTTTGGCTTCTTTTGTGATTTTTATTTCAACCAGGAAATGCTCATCATCAGTATCTATCCATTCTATTGTTTTGGCTGGACTGATCTCTCCCCATTTTTTGATATGTATCCTATTGATTGTTTGTTGTGTTTTGGGGGATAGTAGTAATCTGGATATCCCTGTCTTGTTTGCAATGCTTATTACTGACATTTTCCCTAACAGATTTTTGTTCATTATTATTCTGCTCAGTATTTTTTCCATTGTTTGCACTGGTTTTTCAGATTGATTTGGTGACTCTAGTTTCCCAGTGTGACCTTTTAGTAGCCAATTCTTCATCTGCGTATTTTTTGGGACTATTGCTATTTCGTATTTCTTAGCTTTCGTTAATCTGTGAAGATGGAAAAATGTTTTCACCTAACTGGCATGCAACTTCTAGGTGCTCAGGAATCTATTCTTGTGTTGTTATTGTTATGATTACCAATCTAATGTTTTGCACTTTTGCCATTCTTGTTGTATCATCTACTTTCTTTTCTAATGTCTTAGTATATTCTCTCTGTTTTAATATGTGTATGATTGTGAGATTCTCTGCATCAATGTTTATTTTGGGTATTTTGTTGATTTTGTCTTTGTAGGCCATTATTGCTTGTGTTGTGTCCAGCATAAATGCATCATCAAATACAACGTGAACTGTAATGCACATATATGGCCTTTCCAATGTTTCATTCATCTCTTGCAGATAGCTAATAATGACATTTACTTTCAGTCTGTTGTTGGCATTGAGCACAATTGGTAGGTATTTTCCTTCGACTCTCACGACTTTTTGTATATGTGATTTTGTTTCCAGGGATAGCTTTGCAAATGCATTGTAATGCACCTTTGATGTTCCCATAAAATAAGGATGTAAAGTTTCTCCATCAATTTTCAACATTTGGTTTTGTCTCTCTTTCAATCTAACCATTCTTTCTGACATTGTTTCTGAGGAGGTGTGTAGCTGAGTCATCCTTAATGGTAGTTTACTGGTGCTTGGTTCACAGTCTGAAGGCTGTGAATCTGTGCTGATATTTTCTACTGCTTTGCCCTTGAATCAGCTCACAGTTACTCCTATTGGCACTTGACCAGCTGTGGTTCTGGATGAGATGACGTCAGCCTTGAATCGCTTTCATATCTCCACAGTTCTTCCACCACGTACACCTTCCCCTGGAACTCCTTGTGTCTCACTGCCCTTGAATCAGCATTGTGGACTTTGGGAGGGAAAGTTGTGCTGTGCACCAGTTTTCTGTGTGCCCTTGAATTGGTGGTGCAGATCCCTGGTGGGAGAGGCTTTTTGTCCATTGGTCTCTCTGCCCTTGAATTAGCCTTGAGGACTACTAGGACGCCTTCTCACTCTACGTCATCTATTCATCAGTTCTTCATTCTCGTCCCTTCTGCCCTTGATTCGACGTCTGGTTTGAGAACTTCTTCACACTCTCCTTCTCCTGTTCATTGTTGAGAGTTCCTCTGGTTGTTGTGTTCTGTGCACTCTCTTTTTCATTGGTGGGTGCATCATTTTCTTCTATTTTCCTAAATGCAGTTAATAAATTTATATCCCATGTTTCAGGGTCATATATAGGTTTATTTCTTGCTGTCCTCTGGGGCAGTGCTCTTTGGCTCAGGTCATCATTTCTGATCTCTGCTGTGTACTCGTCATTGAATTCTTCTTTGTGTACACTGTCTAAATCATACATATCATATATAATTTCATTGCCATTAATTCAGCATATTTTGAATTCAGCTTTGTCATCTATCTTCATTTCTTCTTTATCTGCTGTTGCTCTCTTCAGGTTTTGAAAATGTAATAGTCTATTGTTGTCTAGCATGTATTCATTGTTTGGTAGTGTTTGTGTTATCATGTGGGGGCCAGACCATACTGTTTTCAACTTCTGGACTTGGTTTGTGTCTATGAGTTTAATAAGTGTGAACATGTATACTTTATTGCCTACCTTGTGTGTGTGACCATAGATTTTTTTATTATAATTATGTTGCTGTCTCACTGCCAACTTTTTTATATAGTGACACATTGTTTTGTGAATTCCTGTGATCTGTTTTCTTAATTGTTGTATGTATGCATTGTCCAATTTCCCATTGTAGTTGGTATACTGCTTCAAGAGCAGGGTTGCTACCTCCCTTCTGAACATAGCTTTGAATGGTGATACTCCAGTCATTGCATGTACCAATGTATTGTAATAGTATTTGATCATTTTGATAACCTCTCTCCATCTACTTCCTCCTATTCGTGTTGTTGCTACTCTGATTAGCTTAATTAATGTTCGATTGAGTTGTTCCACTGCTCCATTGGGCTGTGAATGATATGCAGTTGTTCATTCACTTGTGATTTCTAGGAGCTTTGCCATCTCTTTGAAAAGTCCACTTTCAAATTGAGGCCCTTCATCTGTTATGATTGTTTCCATCAGTCCCAATCTCAGTATCCACTCTTTTAAGACTAGCTCAGCTGTGGTTTCTGCTGTGGTGTTTTTTTTCATCAGGACCATTCTTGCATATTTGGTAAAGTTGTCAACCATTACTTGTAGGTACTGATAACCTTCGGCATCCTTCAATAGCATCTTCAAATCTATATGGACTATTTCATTGGGTTGAGTTGCAATAATTTTTTCTAGCAGTGCTCACTGCATTGGGAAGGGCTGTTTGTTGTTGAGAAGGCATGTTGTGCAGTTGTTGATAATGTCTTCCACAACTTTCCTGATGGCTGTCATTATGAATCATGCATTAAACGTTTTCTCTGTCTGTGTTATTCCTAGGTGACCCTTCTCATGTATCTTCCTTATCAGTTCCCTCTTGAAGTAGTCAGGTATTGTGATTTGGTTGTTTCCAGCTTCTACATATAAAAGTCTGTTCCTGTTGATCTTCCACTTGTAATGTTCATAATATTCTGCTGTTATTTTAGATAGTGTAGTTCAGGGCTCTCTAATCTTCTCTAAGTTCTCACCTAGGATTACATCGTTTTTCTGTTTATCCACTATCTCTTGTTCCATTATCTCCTCTCTTATGAGTATCAGTAATACTGCTTGACCTTTTTTGTCCACGTTTATCTCTGGTAAGTCCTTGTATTCAGTGTGTGGCAGGAACTAAAATTGCTTCTTTTCTCCCTCTGTTTTCACTGCATCTCTTTGGTATTCTGGGAGTGATGTCCAGAAATCCACATTGTTGTGTAATGTGCCTTTCCTATGTTTGATTGTAAATGTGAATTCATTTAGGTATTCAATCCACTGGGATACTACCCCGGACTTATCTCCCAAGAACTTCTTCAAACAGGCCAATCCACTGTTGTCTGTTCATACTCTGAATTCCCTTCCTATGAGAAAATGTCAAAACTTCTTGATGCTCTCAATCAGTGCAAGCATTTCTACCTTGGTGGAGCCNCTATTTAATATGGTGCCTAATGAAATTAAAATCATCACTAGTGTTGAAGTCTTTAAGAAGAAACTAAAGCATTATTTATTTAGAGAGCAATTTAATTCGATTATTGTTTAGTATTGTAAATAGCGCATTTGAGTTTTTTGTATAAAAAGTTATGCGCTTTATAAGAATATACATTTATTTATTTATTATTATTATTATTACTTGTCCTCAGCTTGCAACTGAAGAACTGAATGGGCACTTATTCCCATTTCTCATTTGTCCCAATGTTGCTCCAATTGCTACCTTACTTGCATTGCAATCTAGTATGAATTTCTTATTGTAATCTAGTATATTAAGGGAAGGTAATTTAGCGAGTTCCTCTTGATGTTGTCGAGTTCCTCTTGTTCTTTCCACATCCATTCAAATGGTACTGACTTTCTCATCAATCAGGTCATCTTTGCCATTTTTCCAGCTATATTTGGAATAAAGGTTCCATAATAATTGAAGAATCCCATAATTTGCTGTATGTCTTTTTTGTTGTTTGGTTTTTCTATCTTTTGGATCATCTCTCTGGCATTGTCCTTCATGCATATTCTACCTTTCTCTATCATTCTTCTGAGGAAAACTATTTTCTCTTTCAGGATATCACACTTATTTCCATTGATCCAGACTCCTGTGTTTTCTAAAATCATTAGTGTCCTCACCAATTTTCCAGGTGTTCTTGGACTGTATCACTTGTGACTATGATGTCATCTATATAGGCGTCAACTCCCTCTTCCATTCTGTGTGTCTTATTTTTCAATACCTTTGTTATACAGCTCTGAAATATTGCTGGTGCATTACAAAGTCTGAACGCCATATATATCCACTCATACAGCCTGTATGGGGTTATGAATGCTGTCTTCTCAATGTCATCTTAATCCATATTCACTTGACAATAGGCCTTGCATAAATCCAAAGTTGTAAAATATTTATGTTTACTGGCTTTGTAGAGCATGTCCTCTATCCTTTGAAGGGGGTACAAATCCTTCTTTGTCACCTCATTTAATTTATGAAAGTTGATACATAGACAGTACTTATTTCCCTGTTTTACAAACATGGTTGGTGCAGTGTATGGGCTCTCACTTAGTCAGATGATCTTATTGTTGATTAGTTCTTCTAGTATCTGATTGTATTCTGCTTTCAGCTGCTCAGGCACCCTTCTGACTGGTAGTTTGATCAGATTGTCTGTTGTCATTATGAATTTGTGCTTTTTGCCTACTGCCTGACCAACACTTATCTCTCCATAGTTGAATATACATTTATGTTTCTCTAGGAGTGTCCTTAGTTGCATGATGTCTCATTCTTCTAGATGTTGATAATCCTCATCATTTATTTCAAGTATACTGTGTGTGTCTTCTTCTTCTGCTTTTGTCCCAATGCCCTTGAGTTGGCTTTTGGGAGTACTCGCAACTTTGATGGTGATTGTCCACTTGCCCTTGAGTCAGCCATGTGGAGTACTATCTGCTTTCCTTTGCAAGTCCTTGAATCGACCATGCAAATTACTCACTCCATCGTTGTCTTCCATTGCCTTCCAGATGAGTCTGATATTAGTTTTAATGTATTTTCCATATATTCTTATCTGAGATCTTTTCAGATTCACATTCCAGTTCATAGCTTTGAGAATTGGTATCCTTCCTTTTCCGTGTTTTATTGCACAGACACTAGACAGCATTGAAACCCATTTGGTATTAATGCCTTTGTTGTTGTATAGCATTATGTCGGCTGTTATATTGTCTTCTGTCTCAATTGTGTGCATTTTCCACTGATGCGGCTGTAGATGGATGTCTTCTTGCAATCGAAATGTAACTGTTCTCTGCTTTTCCTGTTCCTCCTCAATTTCCATCTCCTCTTCTTTTACTTTTATCATTTTGCTCAACATAGTTAATGACACAACCATTTTTGTCAGAAAATCATTTCCTAATATAACTTCATATGGTAATGCATTGTTGTGTGTATCTACTACTACTAGAGGTTGTTTGTACATTGTGTTTTCGATTCTCATTTGTGCAATGTTTATCATTCCTTTTGTGTCGATGTAATCCCCTGAAGTGTTAATTAATCTTTTGTTACAATTCTTCATGTCTTCTTGTTGGAATCCCAGCTTCATAGCACATTCATTAGTAATTATAGATGTTGCTGCTCCAGTATCAATTGTTGCTTTTGTCATCACTCTGTTAATGGCTATTGTTATTGTATTCATCATGTCAAGGTTCATTAGGATCATACTTAGTTTTCTGGTTGGTGCTGCTTCATCAATTTCGTCTTCTGTCTGTAATACGTCCTCTTCATCATAGTAGGCTTCCTTGTCCCCAATGACATTTATTTGTTTTGGGCAATCTGGTTTTTTGTGTCCTTTTTGTCTGCAACCATAGCATTTAACATCTTTTTCTTTTACTTTCCTTGTCTTACCATCTCTTCCCTTTACTTTTATTATTTTTTCTTGTTTTACTTCAGGATAGGTTTTATTGGGGATGCACAGCTTGAGATTGCTTCTCCATGTTGGTGCATCTCTGTGCCATGCAGCTTTCTTGTATATTTGAGCATTGTTTTCAATAGTAGCTTGTGTATCAACAGCTTTCCTGATCATTCTTTCCAACTTGTCATTGATGTTGCATTTAATTTCAAACTGTGTTTTGATGCTTTTGGGCATCCCCTTACAGATGTGTGAGAACAAGTTGTATTTAGAGTAACTGTTTCCTCTCAAGCTGAGCATTAGTAGCTGCTTGACTTGTTGCATGTAATTCTGGATGTCATCAGTTTTTTCATTTTCATAGCATTCAAAATGATTTGGTACTGATTTTGAAGCTTTCATTCTCATAGTAATTGATGAAGTCTCCAATTAGTAGTTGATAATCTCTCTTTGTTTCTGCATCCAAGAGCAAGTAGTGTTGGGATGCTGCTCCAGTTAGATATTATGGGAGTCTTGCCACTGCTGCCTGTTGGCTCACTTTCCATTCCGCCATTGTCAGTTTGAACATCTGCAGCCATTCAGCAAATGTAAGATTGTAGCCATCTACTTTCCCATTGAATTTGGGTAGTGTTGCTTTACACGGTATTGTGTCATTGGCTGTTAATTACAGTAAGATCAAGTTCTCATATTTCAGCTTTTTGTGATTTTTTCACATATCCTCCTCTTGCAGTTGTGTGGTCACTGCTTTCATGATTTTGTTTATTATTTTCTGTTTTTCAAGGTCTGAATCTTCATCTGATTCATTAAATGTTACCTCCTTGCAGGTTGGCATGTGCAGTGCCTGTAACTTGCTCTCATTTCAGGCATGGAATTTGATTTCATGAGATTGTATGTTGTTTCTATTTTCCTCTTCCATTAATCATAGCAGTCTCAATTTATCTTTGAGTTGTTCCAGTTCTCCTGCCTGTAGGTCATTGTCCTTGATTAGTTATCTATATGTTCTCTCCAGTACTTGATTTTTCTCTTGCCATCACTGGTTCTCTTCTAGAAACCTCTTGTTGGACTCCAACAGTTGGTGAGTAAGGATTTTAATTTCATTTTGAAATAGCTGATTTTGTTCTTCTAACTGCATTTCCATGTTTGCTCTGATTTCACTTAGTATTGATTCATTTTGTTGTTCCATCTCTTTGACTTTCTCAATCATATGTTCTACTTGTTGTCTTAGGATTTCCTCACTTTCTTGGCTCTTTTTTAACATCACCATTATATCCAGTGGGTTTGTGTCTATGGGGTTTGTCTCTGGGGGTGAACTAAAGGATTGTAGTTCTGTGTCTGTGGCATCTGTTGCTGAATTCTTGCTGAAGTATGGTGATGATCAAATTGTTCTGGGAGTTACTGCTTTCCTTGCAGTCTTTTTCACACTTCCTTTTCTTCCTTTTGTCATCTTTCTTCTGGTTCATAGTGGTTTTCTCATCTCTAGGTTATGATTCTGGGATTTCAGTAAAGTGCATCTGTTCAGTTTGCGGTATCTCTCTTTCTTTCATCAATAGTAAGTTCATGTAACAACTTTCTGCTTTCATACTTTCACTTATAGCTTATTATCATCTTGCAGGTGGTTTAACTGAATGTTTCTTCTGTAGGTTTGCTGTTCTTGGCTGTCATGGTTGCATGTAATATCTTCTACCAGGCATTATCACTGTTTATCTACAGTTACTTTATAACATTAGCTGTGTTATTGCAGGTAAGGATTTACTTGTTGTTACTGCTTGACTAGTTTCTTCTGTTAACTTATTTAACATAGAATTAACTGCTCATTTTTTAGGTGACAAAGCCAGGTGGTAACCTCTGTAATGATCTCCTAGTGGGCATCTGCCCAAAGCAGATCTCCACATCCAGTTTCACCATTCCATCCAATGCTTGAGTGCCACTTCTCAGCTCAATCAAGATAGCTTATGTGTACCCTACATTAGCTCAGTGCTTACTTAAGACATGACACAACTCAACTGAGGCTCTAGTGTGTGAAAGTGTTATATCTATTTGCAACCTGAACTGTTACTAGTTGTTCATTAAATAGTACATGTAGCCATTACCAAAATATATTGGCTTATTTAAATATAATTTGTTTGAACAACTGAAATAATAGCAATTGGTTTAATTACAATAATTTTAATCAACTTCTTTTTGATCTTAGTCTCTTCTTGCAATGTTTGCAGCTTATTTCTGATTATATTTGGATGATGCTACAAGAAACTTGCCAAACAGTGCCCCCACAAGATCACTATTGGCCCTGTTGCATGGAAAGTAAAGAACTGGTTGTTACATTCATGCTCACTACCTGCTTCTCCAGGAAAATCTAAGAAGGCAATGGAGTGTTTAGAGAAATTCTATGCTTGCCTCATCAGGTCTAGCAGCCCACTCAGCCATCTACCTCCACAGATGATAGTGAACTACTTAGGAGTCACTTTCTCTGACTTAAACATCTTCTCAGACACTCTTAAAAAGTACATGTGGGGAGCAACTGCCAAAACAAATTTTCTGTCACTTAATTCTGAGTACACACTTCTGTGCACCAGTCAACTAATGCACTGTGAGCCTGGCTCAACAAAGCGGTTCCTCAAACTCATTGGTCACTAATGCATTCCCACTCACACAGAAATCCTTTTTAACTTAGAGTGGCTTAATTATCTGGAATGCAGATACAATCAGTTAATCAAAACTCAGCAAAATACAACAAAAGAGGGTGAGGTAATTCCCATCACTATTCTGGAACAAACAATGAAGTTGCCTGAGCAATTTTACCATGAGGAAGAGTTACTAGCCTCATCAGCAATCAAAGTGTCACCATCAACCAAGGCCTTGATCAAAGCTGTTAATTTAGAAAAATTCTCAGGAGCAGCAGTCTTGCCAAAAACTATGCCCACTTGGTCCATCACAGAAAATGAAAAGATCCTTATAATTGAACAACTTGCTGATGAGTTTGCTGATAAGCCAGTGAGTGCCAATCAAGTTGTTGAGCCCAACAGTGACAATGACATCCTAGGTCTTATGAAATGGTATCTCACAGAGATGTTCACTAATGAAGAACTGGTCCTCCTACTATTGCCCTGGATGTAGAGTGTACCACCACTCATCTACTTATCACCACACCTCAGGTAGATAAATTACAGAGCCATAGACTGCAGAATCTTTTGGGAGTGTATTGGCAAAGCAAAAATCAATTATCCAGTTACCATCAGAATGGCCACCCTCAGAAAATGTTGAGAAGAACAATCTACTTGCCTTATGACTCCATTGATCCTGCCATCTTGGAGGGTCCATTGCAGAAGGAAAATGGTCTCTGCCCACCTCTCTGATTGAACCAATTATGTATCAACCACCACTGAAGTTAATAGGGGGATATGCAGACTAAAGAAAATAAGGAAACTCACAATACTTTGCTAGAAGGTGGGAATCCCAAGAGGGTCTATATTGATGGGAAACTTACCATCAAGGACATTTTTCAGAAGGGGAAACATATCTCTACTCAGTTGGAAAAAAATCCACTGCACAATCAATTCTCTGTATCCCTGTGTCATGATTCTGTTCCAGGCAGGAGGGGACCTGATGTGGACCAACAATACCAAAACAATTACCCACTATTATGATATCACAAAGTGGATAGAGATCATCACAATGCTATGTGCTGAAATTAACAACCCTAAGGAGATGACTCTGCAACAAGTTAATGAGTATTGTTCTCTCTTCATCAACTATTCTATGCAAATGGGATCACTATGGGAGGTCTTCCTCCATTTTTAACCAGACATGAAAATTAGTATGGAGGATGCTCACACTTCAGATACAGATGCACTGATGACACTCCTCATTGCCTTGAAAGGCCTCAGGTTATATTAGAGGTTCTATGACACCATTACTCAGAGATTAAATGTGCTGTAACACAACTGCCCCATCAGTTCCAGATTACCAGAGCTCAAATATTTTAGACTATGCAGTGTAACAGTTACACAATGGGAGGCACTCATGCAAGTGACCTGGTGACCACATTACTCAGAGGTCTCATCATTTGACAACATATTAGCAAAGGAGATGGTCAAAGAAGCCTAGAAGTTGTTATGTGGCCCTACAGTCCAGTTACTACTGCAATGGGGATGTGTAGAGTCACTCAGGGCCCTTATTTTTGCTTTTATTTATTTATTGGCACTCTCCTTTTATTAATTAGGTGCTAATTTTTGATTTAATTCAGTGATTTTAATGATTTTTAGTGTTTTTGAACTTAAGTTTCAAAGTAGTTATTAATTGTCCCCTTGATCAAGTTGAATGGGTAATTGCTCATTTGAATTGTGAGGGAATTGAAGCAGATTTTGTAAAATGGTAAATATTTACCTTTTTCATGTATATAAGTAGGGAAATCATTATAATAAATGTCAAATAAATTTTGTCTCACTGGATACCATTTGCTTTTTTATTTACTAAATATCTTTAACCTTTTAGCTATGGTATTGATTTAATAAGAATGCAATTGTAAGATCCAGAAATAATGTGGGAGGAACTCTGCTGAGCTTGAGGCAACAACTTGCCCCTGGACAGATGGTAGCCCATATTGTGGTCACTTTAGGGCTAAGTATATGTATAGGGAATAAAAACTGTTAACATTGATTGGTTCATACATGCACTTAAGAACAACACAATGCAAATATAATATGCTGTTGGTGAATGAGAATACATGGCAATTACATGTGATTATATTTTATTTAATGAGCTGAGATAAGAAGAACACTGAGCTAAATTTGTTTATTGAGCTAGAAATTAATACTAGAGACACACAATTAGGACCTTGGTGAGTAAGGTTGGTTTCTAATGATCTGGCTTCAGTGTGATGCCATGTGAATTGTTCACTATCTGGAATGCCTTCTTGGGGAATGGTTTCAGGTTTTTCTACAATGAAATTGGTGAACTACCAATGTTCATTTGTTTTGTTGGAATATGGGTCACTCTCAGCAATGGTAAATCTTTGCAACCTTCAGTCTGTACTATGTGTTACTCAGTGCCACTCAAGCTGTTAGATAGGTCAATTACAGTGACACCTGCTTTTTTTAAGCTTCCCTCTTTTAACAAACTTTCAGCAAGCATCTTGGCACCAATGTATACAATTTTGCTAACCACAACAGCTGATTCAGCATCACACATCTAAAACATTGTCATGACAAATCTGACTGGTTATAATGCAACACATTGCCTGAAGCTCACTTTTCCATTCAGTTTGAAAAGCTGCTGACTTATTGTCAAATAAGGAACTGATATTTGTGTAACTGATTCTAGACATTTCAATCTAAAGCAAGATTGCCTAAGTAAACTTTGCAAATTAGATTATCAATACTTAAAGCTAGTTACATTAGTAAAATCTATCTTCAAGTGTGAAAAATGGATGGCAATGCATGTCAGACACTAAATAAGCAGCTTCCCTTTGTNATTAATTAGGTGCTAATTTTTGATTTAATTCAGTGATTTTAATGATTTTTAGTGTTTTTGAACTTAAGTTTCAAAGTAGTTATTAATTGTCCCCTTGATCAAGTTGAATGGGTAATTGCTCATTTGAATTGTGAGGGAATTGAAGCAGATTTTGTAAAATGGTAAATATTTACCTTTTTCATGTATATAAGTAGGGAAATCATTATAATAAATGTCAAATAAATTTTGTCTCACTGGATACCATTTGCTTTTTTATTTACTAAATATCTTTAACCTTTTAGCTATGGTATTGATTTAATAAGAATGCAATTGTAAGATCCAGAAATAATGTGGGAGGAACTCTGCTGAGCTTGAGGCAACAACTTGCTCCTGGACAGATGGTAGCCCATATTGTGGTCACTTTAGGGCTAAGTATATGTATAGGGAATAAAAACTGTTAACATTGATTGGTTCATACATGCACTTAAGAACAACACAATGCAAATATAATATGCTGTTGGTGAATGAGAATACATGGCAATTACATGTGATTATATTTTATTTAATGAGCTGAGATAAGAAGAACACTGAGCTAAATTTGTTTATTGAGCTAGAAATTAATACTAGAGACACACAATTAGGACCTTGGTGAGTAAGGTTGGTTTCTAATGATCTGGCTTCAGTGTGATGCCATGTGAATTGTTCACTATCTGGAATGCCTTCTTGGGGAATGGTTTCAGGTTTTTCTACAATGAAATTGGTGAACTACCAATGTTCATTTGTTTTGTTGGAATATGGGTCACTCTCAGCAATGGTAAATCTTTGCAACCTTCAGTCTGTACTATGTGTTACTCAGTGCCACTCAAGCTGTTAGATAGGTCAATTACAGTGACACCTGCTTTTTTTAAGCTTCCCTCTTTTAACAAACTTTCAGCAAGCATCTTGGCACCAATGTATACAATTTTGCTAACCACAACAGCTGATTCAGCATCACACATCTAAAACATTGTCATGACAAATCTGACTGGTTATAATGCAACACATTGCCTGAAGCTCACTTTTCCATTCAGTTTGAAAAGCTGCTGACTTATTGTCAAATAAGGAACTGATATTTGTGTAACTGATTCTAGACATTTCAATCTAAAGCAAGATTGCCTAAGTAAACTTTGCAAATTAGATTATCAATACTTAAAGCTAGTTACATTAGTAAAATCTATCTTCAAGTGTGAAAAATGGATGGCAATGCATGTCAGACACTAAATAAGCAGCTTCCCTTTGTGTGTTCCAGCAATTGTGTTCAAACCCAAAAATTTTGTATATTGTACAAGAAACCTACCATGTCTGTTGCATATTGTGTCCTGAATTACATAAAAATTCAATTTTGAAAACAAATATATGTCTGTATATTACTAGCTCAAAAATGATTGACTCAATGAATGTAAGAAAACCTTCATTTTATGATTTATAATGAAGTCCTCTTCTTACACCCNGAATCACTTCATTTCCATATGGCAAATAGTAATGGGGTGTTACGAGAACTTCAGGGTGTCCCATTGGAACGGGCTTCACTCGGTCTTAACTACTTGAGTATAAAACCATTGAGTTGCATTGTTTCTAAAATGGATTTCCTCTCATTGTTAAATCCCTATATTTAGAGGATCAGTNGACTCAATGAATGTAAGAAAACCTTCATTTTATGATTTATAATGAAGTCCTCTTCTTACACCCACAGGCAAGTATCCTTTCATGTTGTATGAGTATAAAACCATTGAGTTGCATTGTTTCTAAAATGGATTTCCTCTGATTGTTAAATCCCTATATTTAGAGGATCAGTTCCATTATATACGATGTGATTTTCTGTGAAGAAAAAATCAGTGTTCTGATTGAAATCACATTTTTTATCCTCCCTTATTATGTTATAGGATATCATTTTCTTCAGTATGCCTAGATTGATTGCAGCATGACATTGTTCACCAATAAAAACTATATTCATCAATATTTGAGTCAGGATTAAGATATATTTTCATGAGGTTCATTTTCTATCAATTTTTGTGCAGTGTAGGTAATTTAGCATTTTGCAATAGAATCACTCAAAACACAAAGCAATTTTAGAAATGTTATGTTGAATATTTTGCAGATGAGTTGTCAAAACTAGAGATATTACAACTCCTTTTAAGAAATTTACAGCTAAATTCTGTAATTCTACTTAAAGCTATTATGCAATAAATTTATATGATGTCTTAAAATTTTCTTGAATGATATTTGTTCAAATAGTTTTTTGCAAGCAAAAAGTAAGCTAACATAAAGTTCCTGAAGTTGCCTATTGTATATCTTGTTAACAAGTTCATGAACAATATAATCAAAATAAGCATACATCTAAAGTTAATTGATACAATATGAAAATCATCAAATGTTGATTTTACACTACACAGTCCAATGACTGAGACTAGCAATTTAGTAAAAATTTTTGAAAAAGGCAAATATTTTAAAATTGTTGATTTGTTTGGCCTATTAATATTAAATAACTCCTAGTTTATTATATTTTATTGGTGGAAGTTTATATTGGAATAATAAACACATTGAAATTTCCTTAAAATGGACATCTTAGATGATTTAAAATTTAATCATTCAAACTTAAAAAAAATTATTGATGCTAAATGCTGATGTATGAAGTTACAGAATTGTAGTTGGATAAATAAGAATTTAAAATTCCATTTATAAGAGAATAGCTATTTTTGCATTTTAAAGCTAATTAATGGCATAATGTTATGTAAATTTTATTATATGAAATTGTAAATAAGCACTTCATTGACAATTTTTATAATGTTATACATTTTCTTAGGTATGAAAATATGACTAAGAGTTATGCAGCTTCATACACTAAGTCTTAAAACTTTGAATTTTAAATATTTATTTGAAGTCCAGATATTTACCCCCAAAAACATCTGGAATTGCCATTTTTACACATTATGGGACATGAATATAAAAAAAATCTTAAAAAAATTTTAGTAAGACTCAGCCATATATATTAGTCTAGATATTTTAGATGGCATGCAATAATTAAATGATACTCTATATTCTATATTCATACAATAATATTAAGCTAATGGAAACATACTTTAAAGGTCATCTGCTTTAGTGGGATTTTGTAATTTCAAGAAGAATAAAAATTATCTAAAATATTTTAGATATTCACATAATTGCTTGAAGCACAATTCATCTTCCATGCCTTATGTAATGTGAAACATAATTTTGGATTTTTTTCATAATCATGTTTTTGAATTTTAAATTTCTCTTAGCTTGCTCATCATAAGCAGTACCTTTATACATATACATCAATGCAAATTTGTTGTTTAATAAAAAATTGCAATGCCCAAATGTTGATTTTAAATGTCTCCCAATCTACTTTTACTTTACTTGTACAGAATGGCGATATTTGATGAAATTAGTTTTAAAATTGAATCGCAGGATGCCTAAGAAATTGCTTATTAGGTCTTTGATTGCCTCATTAGACTATTCTATAAATTGTTTTTACAACATACATATATTATACACATATATATGTATAATTGTTTTGCATTAACTTTGTCTGTCCCACTTATGCATGTAAAGTAGTTGTTGTAATTAGTGCTTTTCGAGAGTATTTCAAATTACGACTATCATCAATTTTTTGTAAATGAATGGAATGAAATGAATTGCGCTCCAATATTTTAAACACTGCAAATGTTAAATTTAAGCAATAATCACAGCGATCATTCGTATCCAATTCTTCAATTAGACTATGAAAGGATTTCTTCTCCTATGATGATAACACTGTGGGTACTTCTAGTAAGTGCTGCTAAAACATTATTTCATTTAAGACCACAATTTTCGAAACGCATTCCTGAAAGCTGTGTTCTTATAGTTTTAGGTAATTTTATTTAATCATTTTGGGATTTTATGCATTTAATATTGGTTTTATCTATAAAACGAAACGTTTTAAATCTTTCTTATTTTCTCAGAGCTCATTTGTAAATTGGGCGTTTGTTTTTTAATAGACACTAGTGCCTAATAAATATCAACAGTCTATTTTATTAATGCTTTGAGTTTGGAATTTGAACTGAGCTTGAATATTTGTATAAAGTTTCTATTGAAAGTAATTTTCAATGTTATTATATATCTATGTATAAGTATTACAATTGCGGATGGCAATACTGATTTACTATAAATATTTGATATTGCAAAATTGAATTTTGATGTGATGTAACTGACGAAATGCATCATCTAGTTTACGTAAGTATTACAAAAAGCTTCAAATAAGATAATGATTGCTTTACAGATTTTTTACTGAACAAGTTATGCGATTGAATGAATTCATTTTTATCCCAATCACATTAAATTATATGTTAGATTAGAAAATCAATTAAATTATGCTAAATATTACTGTCATTGTATTGTTATTATTAATGAAAAATGTGTAATATAATAACAGTTCTTACCAGAGTTGGCATGTTTTAAACAATTCCTGTTTAAAACATGTTTTAACCACTGTTTAAGAGTACTGTTTGTGCAGTGTTTTATAAATGTTTTTTTTCACATTTATATAGGTAAGTTTGGAAAAATTTGCCTATTCGTATTTTCATTACTGAATTTCTACCGAAAAAATAACAAATTTGTTTACGTGCATGAAACGAAAAGTTAATGCTGATAAAGGTGTGTGCCCACTATCGACTTTTATCAGCAGATTTTAATCGAAAATGCAATTATTTTCGTTCACATTGGCGATTTTTTATCATCCGATTTTTTATCAGAAAAAGCGGAGTTGGAAGAGCGTTCAGACTATCGATTTTTTATCAGATGATAAATTATCATCTTTTGATTGACAGTAAGAAAAACAACAACATCTGTTTATGGATTGGAATGTAAACAATGTTTACGTATTTTGAAGTTGAAATATTTCAACGACAATATTTTACGTTTTGGAAGTCTGTTCCCTACTTGAGAAGTAAGCAATTAGTTTCAAGTAGCTATTCGACTAGTTTTAGTACCGTTCAGACTATCGACTTTTATCAGCTGATAAATTATCAGATGACAGTAATTTGGCTGTTTTGCCAAAAAATCGGATGGAGCGTTCAGACTATCGACTTTTATCAGCCGATAAAAAAGCAGATAAAGTGTTCACACTATCGACTTTTATCACCGATTTCTTGACAGATGATAAAAGTCGATAGTGGGAACACACCTTAAGCTTATAATTCCATCTTTGCTCTTATAAGTGGTTTTAGCAAAAAGCTGGTTCTGTCTAACAGCTGAAACACATGTTTTAAAAGTTTAAAACGTTTTTTTGTAAAAAATACACTTTTTGCCAACCTTGGTTGTTACTACTTTAAGAAAGTTCATTCATATTTTGTTTTCAATAAAAATTCTATTTAACTAGCAAAAATATCATTTCATAACTTAAAAATTGCCATAGTTTTACCTAACTATAGACTTAGATTAATCTGGGTTTTTCTACTATCATTTTGCTAAAATTTATAAAGAAATTTCACTATTTTTTCACACATACCATTTTCTTATAAATGCAATGTGATTATTAAACATAGGTTTTCTTCAGCTAAAAATTTCATGTGATTTCTTATTGTTTGAAAACCTTTTGCTTGCAAAATTTGCTTTATTTTCAGATCCCTATCATGAATTGTAACAACTTTTTTGTGTAGCTCCTTTGCTAATAGTCAAAGGTAGGCGTCTCATTAGCCTTACTCACAGGTTTACAAAGTCATTTGAAAAAACTAATGAAAATATAATATTCTTTTACGGGTCAATGTGGATTTAAGCAAAAGTTCTTATTCTTTGGTATACATATTGTTTATAAAATAACAGTTATTCTATGCAGTCATCATTCCGAATCCCTTTTCACTAACTTAACACTTCTATTTAACATTTTGATATCAACTTATATCAACGAATGCTAAAAAGTTGTGCATAGCAATTCATATATATATATATATATATATATATTTTAAAAAATCAATTAGCACCAAATCAAGGAAATCGTGTTTTTTTCAAAGCGCTTAAATAATTCTATTAATCGCGCTCAAAATAACTAATGCGTTAAATCACGTATTGCCAATTAATTAGTTCTAAATTATTATTGCTCTGATATCAATCTCATTTATAGCAGGCAATCATTAAAAATAAATTATTCGAGATAACCATGTCATGACCAGGTTAAACCATTTATGAAAGCTCTAAGGTTATGGTTACACTATGCAATTCAATCGCAGAAGTAATCGGAATTATTTTTACGCTACGAAACTCGGTTGCGGTTATTGTAATGTATAATTCAAATAGAAGTGATTTAAATCTTCTTTTTTGATAGGATATTGCATTCTAAATTTTTTATTCTGAAACATTAAAATTATTATCCTGAATCTCTTCATTATATGAGTGTTTGTAAATCTATACAACAGCGCTATCGAATTTTTAGATGTATCCGAGGTTCATGCTGTTTCAAACCAAAACACGTTTATTACAGTAAAGGATGATGATTTATATTGCAATTGCAATTAGATATATTATTTTGTTGAAATTCTGGTTAAGTTGTTAAGTTTATTAATTTAACTTTTTCTAAGCTGATGATACAATTTGGAAATAACATTACGAATAGAACGCATTTTGTTAATTCAATCATTTATTTTTTACGTAGACTTTCTATTGTTTTGCTAATACAAATTGCCGTCTAGTCATGTTTTGCAGTTTTCTTAGTTTTCTTAAGATGGTAGTATCCTGCAATCTCTATTTTATTTATTATAAGAGTTAAAACTTTGAACTTTTACACTTCAATGAGATAAATTGATTCGGTTCCCAGGAATCATATCTAGTGCATGACCCACTTATTATCCAACAAAAGAATGCTTTGTTATGCTCTCCTATATATCCGGACAATGAAATTTTAAAGTGGGCTATCTAATTTCTAAGCATATATCTTGTAACTGCTATATATTTAGTTGAATATTACCAAATGGTTCTTATGTACAAATATTATTTAGGAAATAACCCTCCTTCACTAGCTTAGCGCTTCTATTTAACATTAGGTTGGTGTGTTACAAAATTTCAATACCATTTTTTAGCATTTTTCAAACATATTTAAAAAATTCCAGGAGTTTGTATTGTTACAACAATCTAATTATATTTTGAAGCGCATAAATACTGGTACCAATGGTATTCTATTTAATCTGTATTTAGGCATTATTGTTGGCTTTTCTTTGCAAAATACTCCGATTAGTTTTCGTCTTGATACTGATTCATTTTTTCTCTTTCTTCTTCCTCCTATCGTGTTTGAAGCAGGATACTTTCTACCTGCTAGATCGTTTCTTGAAAACTTAGGCACTATACTTTTATATGCCGTGATTGGAACTATTTGGAATACTTTTGCAGTTGGCACTGGAGTATGGTTTTTCAGTGACTTATTTTCTATTGGTTAGTTGTTGTGACTTAAGTTTTCAAACATACCTACGTATTAAATCAAAACATTCTTTCACTATTTTTATATTGCCTACGTTAATAAGTTATATTATTATTATCCTAATATTCGAGCAGAAAAATATTCGTCATATTACTAAGGAAACAAATAGCCTCGATGCGAAAGTTATTACAGTATATTCCATCACTAAGTGGTCTCATCTGTGTTTCTTCCCTGAAGTCTTTTCGAAATCGCATCATTTTAAATGCCGGAGAATTTTGATTAACATTATATGCAATTGATTACAAGGAATTTCAGTATATCCTGTGATTTGAGCTGTGTTTCAAGTTCGTATTCACAATCTGTTTTTTTGGAAAGCAAATTTTGGTAGTTAGAGTTTTAAAATAATGAATGTTGATCAGTTTTTTTTCTAATCTCTTTAAGGTAACGCAATCATAACGTCAATGTCGCAGCAAATTGTTTGCATCCGTCAATGATTTTTTTTCAAAAAATAATTTAATAATTTTTTTACTAGTATCTTTCCTCTAATTATTTCTTAGATTATAAATTTCATATATCAATACGTAACTTACTAAATTTAAGGTAGTTTTTGCTTTGTATTATCCTTGATATTTAAATGTATTAAGGTGTATTTAGGTTCTACAGGAGGTTTAGGAAAAATAGGCGTTTTGCAGGCATTGACGTTAGGTTCGATTACCAGTGCAGTTGATCCCGTGAGCATTCTTGCAGTTTTTGAAGAAATTCACGTTAATGAAGTACTTCACACAATTGTCTTAGGGGAGTCTCTACTAAATGACGCAGTGACCGTTGCAGTGTTCCATGGAATGGAATCTATGGCTCATATTGGCGCCAGTAATATTGATTTTACTCATTTTTTAGCCGGAACCACGTCTTTTTTTCTTGTCTTTTTGGGAGGTACATTAACGGGCGTAATTTGGGGGTACTTAGCAGCCTATGTTACAAGGTACGTATTTATTTTTGAAAGATTATTAATTAGATCGTTATACTATTGTTCTCATGCTTCAGTAGTTGAATTTATTTCTATAGTCCGCTTTTTCGCTAATTTGCTATACTTTTTCTAGCCTGTTTCCCAGATCAAATTTTTCTTTGAGTTTATCGGATTAACTAAATATCAATTGCATTTATACGGCAAGTCTTCCCTGATACCGGCTTCGTGTTTTTGATGTTATGCCGCTTGCAAACGTTTTTGTTGGATGGCATTTACCAAAATCCAAAAATCGACATAAGAAAAAGCGCATTGGGTGCACGGGCCTTTTTGCCAGAACCATTCAATAATCAGAAATCAGTCATAATTACGTGTCTAAATTTAATAGTGATTTTTTTCACTTCGCGCCTAAACAGCCTAGGAATTTTTTTTAATTATTGGTTGGTTCTTGAAAAAAAACTGTAAGCGCTTATAACTCACGAAATATTAAAGAAGTCAAGGTTAGTCGTTGTTTTCATGGCGTTTCGATCTCCTCAATACATGAACATTAGACGTGTATAGACCTTATACCTTTTCAAGTACTTCAAGCTTAGAAACACATCTTAGTTCAAATTTTCGGCATTTCGTTCGAGCACGTACACCATATCGCATGAAATCCAAATTTTTGTTTGAAATGTGGAAAAACCGATTTGTCCTTTTATTGAGGCAGTTCAAGTTTAGAATTTGTGGCAAAAGAAAGCTGGAGATAAGAATTTAACAATAAACATGAATGTGGAAATGGAAACAGAGAATCGGAATTTTTATTATATATCTGCGAGAAAGTCAAGTTGTTTCCTTTGTGAATATGACGGTACATTTGCTACTGTAATTTATAATTGGAGACAAGTTTCAATTGAACAGGGAGGATTTAATCGAAATATTACTATAAAGCTGTCTCAATGCTTTTATTTTAAATGGGAATGCAAACTTGTAATTTATTCCAATAATGAATGCACCATTAATTCCAATTTGCTTAATTTTGTTGTTTACGAATTGTCCTGCGTCAGGTTAAATATTCCCATTACTAGTTTGGTTATTATAGCTACCTTTCCAATTTGTTATTGTACTTTCGCTTTGACGCGACGTAAGTTGCAAACTGAATCTATATTTAGATTAAATTCTTTCAAATGGACGTTAGTTAGCATATTCTTTTAAACTTCCTATAATTCTATTAAGCAATTTCTATTTATATTCGCTTTTCATTTTTTCCAATTTAAAACTATTGACTATTTTTGTACAAAAAAAACATCCGTTCTCATTACTTGTAACCAATGATGGACATTCTTTCAAAGTGTCTACATAAACCCTACTCGAATCGCACATTTGGTTCCGGAAACCGGCCAGAATAGACGCAACAAAACATGGTATTGCCCGACTTCACTCTACTAGTCAACCCCAAACAACGGTAACTCACTGTGCTGTATACAGATACATTTACTTCTTTATCAACAGGATTTCATTGAACAATATATATTAAAACTATTTTCTATTATCAATATGCAAATTTCCTCATTACCATAAATGTTTCAAGCCAATTGTAATGTTGAAAGCAGCATAGCCTAAAGTAATTTTGGTCTAAAGTATTTTTATGCCTATGAGTTTAACCCAATAAAAAATATGGTATTTATTTTGAAATGCTGTGAGCCCCAAAACAA
Source organism: Hofstenia miamia (assembly GCA_900660155.1). Classification (NCBI taxonomy): domain Eukaryota; kingdom Metazoa; phylum Xenacoelomorpha; order Acoela; family Hofsteniidae; genus Hofstenia; species Hofstenia miamia. The sequence goes on from CABFPE010000109.1 coordinate 1,205,681, forward strand.
GGAAGTTGATTTCATATCCACAATAATGGAAAATTGGTAATAATTATTTAGAATAGACTATAGTGTGAGAGATTCCCTTTAAAGGTTTTATCACAAGAAGAATATTCGAAATGTTGCACACTATGGACTTTATGATTACACACAATATTTTTCAGCATAAATATGAACTTAGGTGCTGTGATACATTTTTGGTCAACATATTTTTGGACCCATTTATATTTCTAGTATTTATTCAATGTGCCTTTCATTCTTTTGCAGCTGAAACCATTTTCCTGTTCGAGGAATTTTGTGGAACAAAATTTATTTAATGCTACTGTATAGATATAAAACCAACAAGTATGCTAAGTGTGACATGCTGTTATACTTTTTCTGTACAAATATTTCATTAGAAAATAGCCAGACTTGTCCATGGATTTTCAGATGTATGAAAATTTCCATGGATCTGAAAATGCGATCCATGAACTCGTGGATACTTCGTGGATCAAATATTTTAGCTCAATAGTAGAGTTATTATAGGCAATTGCTACAAGCAAATTGATATAAAATTAGAGCATAGCGTACTAAAAAGAAAATCATTTGAATGTAGATTTTCTTAGATTTATCAAAATTTTCTGCATTTACTATCCAACATACCGCGATATAGGAAAATAGTATTGTAGGTGGTACGTTATCCTGCCGAGCTCTATTAATTTTGTTGTAATTTTCATTTTGCTGTTAAGGTACAACTGCTTTTTGACGATTTTTTTAATACTGTAGTGTTTTGTCCTTCATCCATTTGAAGGGGTGCGATTATATCTAATGGGAAACACCTATTTTATTTTTTTTATTTTTTCAAGATTCGTCAGGATCAGAACTTAATATATACCAGACCAATTTGGTGCCATTCGATTTCGTCTGTTTCCACTCCATTAATTATACTAATACCATGCTCTCGTGTGAGCTCAAGATATACTTCTATTAGTTTCACAATTTACATCGCTGTGCATCAAGTAGCACAGCAGCTATCTAAAAACGTATTACTAAAAATTTCTGTGTTTTCATCTGTTTTCTGGTAATCCCATAAAATTAATATCGTATTACAATCTTACAGCAGATGTTTTTGCCTTAGTGCCCTTACAGGCTGGGTGATTGTCTAATTATCAAAGTGAAGGAACAAATTTGCTTTGAAAGGGATAATGGTGTTGGCTATTTTACAACTTAGTGAAGCTGTGTTCTATATATATATATATATATATA
>CABFPE010000109.1:1220325-1260168 GCA_900660155.1 Hofstenia miamia
TATATATATATATATAAGCTCTCTTGAATTTTTTGCTATATTGAAAAAATTTCAATTGTTTTTAATAAGTGATTATTTAAAGTGTATAAAAAATTTGTTACATTTTAAACATTAGATTGCAACAATTCTAATTTCATTAAATTTTAAAAATTGCTTAACCTCTGTGTATAGAAAAATTGTTTACAATTTTAACAATTGGTTGCAAATTAATTTTGTTTGCCAACAAAACCGAACATATTCCAATGACGTTAGAGATAGGCAACCTTGCATCGCCCGAACGGTCAAAGTCCACAATTACCACGCCAGATAAGCCCGCCAAGGTCATAAAGAAAAAGTGTAACGTACTAGCGCCCAAATCATACTTACGTTATGGATACATTTTTTGTGCAACATTTCTAGTGGCTTATGATCAGCCTGGAATATTAACTTGGTTCCATAGATATAGTTATAGAACTTAGAGCAGCCAAAAACAATGGCCAGCAACTCTTTTTCAATTTGCGAATAATTCTATTCTGTTGGTGTTAATGCACGACCTGCGTATGCGCACGGCTGTTGTTCTTGTAACAATACTGCTACTAGTGAATAACTCGATAAATCGATTTGGATTGTGGACATAGATTTGCAGTCAAAATGTTGGAGCTGAAGTTAACCTTATCTTAATTTCGTTGAATGCTTTTTTATGTTCCTTTTCCAACATCCAAGTAGCTGTGAATTTCATTGGGCTACGTAGTGGGGCTGTAAGTCTTGACATATCTGGTATAAATGATCTCAAGAAATTCGCAATTCCCAAGAAACATTGTAATTCCTTTTTGGTCTATGATAAACACCATTTATTGAACTGATCTTCTTTTGTATTGTATGTTGTGTTTGTTAAACTTAATATTTTATTGTCGTGCTTTCTCTAGAACATTCTGAACTATAACGTCATGATTAGTCTTTGCATTGGTTGCAATGCAAATGTGATCGTGAATCACAATAATGATTGAGATATTTCCAATACATTATCTACCATCTGCTGAGATTTGGCGAATCAGAACTTAACCCATTTGGCAGACGTTTCCACCGGTAGCGCCCAAATGGAGTGTTGAAAGTACATAGGTAAGATTACTTTTCCATTAGCTCTATATGCCAGAACGCGTTTGACAAATCAATTATTGTAAATGTGGTTTTCCCATTGAAGAATGAACGTAGTTGCGATTGGCATGGAGGATAATGTGGCTCTTGAATGACATAGTTGTTTAGCTGTTTTGCATCCATAGTTAAACGAATGTTTCCACTTTTCTTTTCAGCGATTACCAAGCTATTAACCAATTCTGCACACTCATTAACTGGTGCAATAATATCCCCCAGATAAGCTCTTCTAGCTTATGTTTCAGTTTTTCCAATAGCGTCCTTTAACTGGTATTATATTTCCTCCATAGACTGATAATCGAGCTTGTGATTTTTTAATGAGGCTCTTTGACAATGCAAGAGACAAGAAACCGTTGTAAGAAAGACCGTTACACTGCGCTCCAGAATCCACTTTCATTTTAGGGCTTGATTATTTATGATGGCTATTGTCTTGAGCAGCATCTACACGTTTTCTCCGAAGATGGGCTCGACACATCTTTGAGAAATGGTTTGGTCCCTTACATTTATTGCAAAGTTTCCCATAAGCTGGATATTGTCTTCTCTTCTGAATGATTCCACATTGTCTGCAATTAATTTGTTAGAGCTCAGCAAACTTGGTGTTTCTGGTATCTGACATCTCATATCTCTGGGCAAATGTCGGTATATAATTCCAGTTCCTTCTTGAATTATGTTTGTGATTGATAATCCTGCACAATGGGGTGAATCGATGTTATTTGTTCACATGCTTCCTCAGAACATTTGCATATACTTATTATTCTAGTTAAGTCGAAGTTTGGTTCTCTCAACAATCGCTCCTGTAGAGCTTCATCATTTTGTCACGGATTAGTGAGTCACAAAGATTCTCAAATTTGCAGTTACGTGCCCTCTTTCTTAGAAGATTAACAAATTAAGTGATTTTTCTTCCTTGTCTCTTCTGACTAAAGAACATGAGCCTTTCAAATGTTTCATTTACCGATCTTGCAAAGTAAGATTAATACTTTTGAATTACATCATGGAATTTGGAATTGTCTTCAACTGCACTCCAAGACAAATGTTGGTAAATGTCATTGGCATGACATCCCATCGTTAGTTGAAGGAGCGAGCAATCTACATCAAGTGACAAAGGTTTTAAAGAATAGAACGCTATCACCATGTTGTATTAAAAGTAATAAGAATTCTGTTAGTTTATTAAAATGAGCCTAAAATATATATACACGATAATGACAAGTAGCACCATCATAAGTGCGTCCTCACATAGAGATTATACCTTATTTCAACGGCATGTCTTCAGGGCAAGTACACAATGTCTTACATATATAAATAGATATTATTTTATTCTATTCTATTTCTTTTTAAGTGAAAGCAAAGATAATTATGACAAATTTTATAAGCGCTATACGTGATAGCCCATAAGAACAAGCGGTGATAAGTGAAAATTCAACAAACGCAACTGACGATAAGCGAACATTTATTAAATGATCATTTCATTATGGTGTGGAACATGCAAGAACATGATTTCCAAGCACAACTTCCATCTGACTTGCTATAGGAATTATAATTTTTTCAACATTTTTTTCAATTTTCAAATCACTGAGCAGTTCTTTTGTCTGCTTCATTTTAGATGAAGATGTAGCAACATGTACTTCCGAAATATTAATCTGAAATGTAAGCATATTGGCAAATAATGTAATTTCATAGTTAGTAAATTATGTTAGGCTGTTTACGATACTTTATGTGGATGGCATTTTTAGTTTGAATTTTTTAGCCTTGGATATTTACCAATGGTCTGTGGTATTATTTTAGTGCAATAATTTTATTTTAATTTTTGTAGTGTCTATAATCTTTCTCTTTTGACTGTTTTTGCATTAGAAAAGCTCGTAGTCATTTGAATTGTAAAACGCGTGAGAATTGCAAATCACGGAAGCAGGTATTGCATAATGCTATTAATTTGTGATCAGCGCAAGCCCGTAGCCAGCCTCTTTACTTAAGAGATGCTATTTTATCAATACAAAATGTTAAATGATGCCATATGGGGAAAATGGGCTAAGAAATTATGAGTCACAAAAGGCATTGCATAGGACAGCACAACCACTCATAATATGTGCATAGTCAATATTCCTGCGTATGTTTGTTTTAAAAAAAGCAAAAATTGAACAGATTTTGAATTAATGTTAAGCGTTACTAAAATTTGAAAATTTCTTAACAATTCTATAAATGCAAACAAATAGGTGGAAATTAAGAAACTTCAAATAAGTAAATGAATTATTGAATGTTTTTAAATCATTCTATTAAAGTTTGGATAATTGGAATTTTACTTATTTAAACTCTGTAGCTGCAAATCCTTCCAAAAAATTTATTTTATAAACAATTTTCAAACTACTTTAATCTAGGAATGTATTAATCCTACTGCTAATATTTTACTTTATAAATTCACACTAATTATATTGTATGCGTGAATTAGGGCTATGATGAAGCACTCAGTGCAATGGGATTTACTGACGCCAGTTTCATTGAACTAGAACCTGGGAATAATTTTTCAATGGGAATGGGACTTACATGAGATTGCAACCATAAATAAGAAAACTAGGACCACGGATTTCAGACTACTACTCACAATATTTGCCAAAATAGAATTTATGCCGTGTGACCATGGCAACAGGAAATTTCATGAGACTGGGATCAATACAATTCTGGCCTTGAAACCTTAATATGAATATAGGAAATGAAAAGTCTTACACTTCTAAGAATATTGAGTCTTGAAGAACAAAGTTTATATACATTTTTTGCAACTTATTTTATGTGATAGTAATCTGCTCAATTAATGTGTGCATTATCATGCACTGTTATTAAAAAATTTTGTTGAATTTTGCTCATTATTGTGACCTGAATCATTTAGTTTATAGTGCAATTTTCAACTATTTTAATTGTCCAGTTTCAACAATAGCACTGTACATGTACATATTTACAGATTTCTATTGAAATATGTAAGCTAGTAATCGAATGCTACTATAGAAAAATTAAGAAAAAATCAACATGCGAATATAATTTTACAAGTGTTTTTAAGTTGTTGTCGAGACTACATATATCACAGAATTAAAGAAGTTATATTATTAAATGAAACGTGCAATTTAAAACTGTTTACTAGATACTAAAAATATTGCAAGCTAAGCTGCTTTATCAATACTTTGTTTCCGTTTTCAAGTTCTAGGGGATGCTAATTTCACTTAGAAAACATTTCAGGGGATGCTTAGCATGCCTTTGGCTCCAGGCCTGAATCAGCACAATGCTGGCATTCGTTTATTACAACGTTTCAGTTCGTTGATTGCACGTATTAATTTTTTTAGATTTGTATTGTAGGAATGGTTTGTATTTACTTTTACATTTATACGAATAAAGCTTTAATCTTTTTGGGAACCACACTACGGTTACGGTTAGTAGTTAACAATTGACAATGTAGCATATCAACTTCTTTTATATGTATCAAATTTGAGCATCGAATGTACTATAGCAAAAAGGCTTGTATGTATTTGCATGTACTATATATCTATATCTATTACATATGAGCCGAGCTTCTAACTAGCTGAGCCGAGCTTAAACCCAGCATTCAATATACAGTGAGCCGTTCCTATAATTGTATTTAAGAAATGTTTAAATAGTAGGAAGAGCTATGTAAAAATTCTTTGAGGTCAATATTTTCAAAAAATATCGAGCTTGAAAGATTTTATGCGGTGAACTTAGCCGAACCGACCCGAGCTTTGACATTTCCGCTCGTTGACAAGTCTGCATAGGCGCTGAGCTTATGAGATTGAAATTATTTAAGGACTTCAGTGGTTTTCTTCTTGAGACTTCATCTCGCAGTCAACATGAACTTTGTTTCGCCAGCGTCCATATTCTTTAGTTGCAGAGATGAGGCCAACAGTTATCTAAGTACTTTTTAGTTAGGTATTTTACATTATATTAATAGGTCTCCGCGTCTCCCTGCTATTATTGACTTACCTAAGTCAATCCTGTTGGAATCATTAATAATCACTTGTATTATTAATTAAATAGAGTCAAAATGAATTTCGATTTTTCAGCATGGTTGAACATTTAAATAAGTAGTAATTCCTTATTACATATATTTTTGCGCATGTCAATAAATATATTTAAACATTAAGTGTAGTTAATTGTAAATTGAATATTCCCACAAAATTTTTATCGGAAGCTAATTAATAAATCGAAACCGGTAAAATATGAAGCTCAGCTCTATTGTTTTTAAATATATATATATATATATATATATATATATATATATGTCTATATATATTTATATATATATATATATATATATATATATATATATATAGCATTTTTTCATGTATTTAACTAAACTTAGGTAAGTGTTTTGCCTAAGGTAAGATACCAACCCTCACAAGTTTGTCTAGATAGAGACATTTATAGCGAACATTACCATGACAAAGTTTAACACTTTCGCGAATATTCTTTAGAAATCAATTTGCGAATCACTTATACTTTAATTACAGAGCGATCTTCGTCATTTAATCTTTGGATTTTGAATAAATTAACGAATTTCCCTAGAAAGGCGTCTGTGCTTGAAAAAATATAATTTAATGCTCGTACAGTTTTTTCATGAAAAACCTTCAGACATTTTGCTGTAATTGGAGGTTGTTCAAAGTTATTTTCAAACTGCCACTGAATCTGTTGTGTCTTCTCTGAAAAGAAATTATTACGAGTGAACTTTATCAAATGTACAGGATCAGTAATAACAAAGATTTGTTTGAATCTCCAATTTTAAATTTACAGGGTTATTTGGGATCATAACCAGGAGCAGATTCAATGCATGATATATTCGTGGAAAGATTATCCGATATCATAGCAATTGGATCACCACCAGAAACTATAACACAACAGGTTTTAGAGAGAATACAGGAATAAATAATACTACGAATGGTACATAATCTGCAAAAACTGATTTTATCAGAAAACATAAAATGTTCTTTAGTAACTTCTGCGGTTCATCAATAGAATACCCAAAAATTGTCGATCCTCTCAATCGAAGAGATGTTAGTACATGTATCTCGTCAAATTAAATTATAATTAAACATCTGGAATGAGTGATTTGTGATAATACAAACTTCATAATTTTAACACATTCTCCATCATTGCCAGCATTTGATAATATTTGAATTCTTCTTTGAATGAGTCGCTGTGAAGGGAATGGTAAGATCTCGCATAGCTGGCGATAACTTGATCGTGATATATTGTAAATTACATAATGTTTTCATTATAATGGAATTGTATTTTCGATGTTTCTTATCTCGCAATGCAACTTTAAGCAATTCAACTAATAGAGATAAATTTTCGAATTCATTATACTCAGAAATCTGCAAATCCAAGGTTGCGATACATTTCTTAATGTCATTTTCAATTGCATTCTTATGTCATTCTAATCTATTAACAATTGAATCTAACTGTGACCAGAGTTTGAACTTTTGCTGTGAAGCAATAAGTAAATCATTTATATTGACTCGTGTATTAGAGTGGTAAGCTATACAAACACCACCATCCACTGCTAAAAAAGAAATTGAATATAAAATAATAGCCTTATAAGCTTCATTAATGTTAATACATATAACAATCTTATCCTGATGATGCTTGACAATGAAATAAAGACATGGCTACGAAGTTCATTAAAGACATGGCACAGAATGGAATAGTGTCTTTGGATTTAAACGTTGACATTTCATCAGGGAATGAATTTCTTGATTCAATGTTGTCCTAAATTCAAAAATATTATATTCTATACTTTGAATATCATATTTAAATTCGGTCATAAAAAACTTAAAGAATTGCATAAATACCTATACTTAATTAAAAGATATGATGCATTTTCGCGATAGTGCTTTTACTAATTGTAGTATGTAATTTGGTAGACCTATATTTGTCAAAACATTAAAAAGGTAGTTATGGTCTATTGAGCCGTATGCCTTTTGGAAATCAATTGTAAGAATTCCGTAGTCCAGTGAATTAGCTCTGGCCATATCTATTATGAATTGTAAGGTACTGCTATTTAACGATGATTGTCTTCCTTTAGTAAGCCCTGTTCTTATTGCAAAAATATACTTTTCGGCTAAAGGTGCACGCCTATTATTTAAAATGTGCGATATGATCTTTAAATCCATATTAAGTAAGGATATGGGTTAGAGTACGATTTTTACCTTTTTTCGGTAATAAATTCATAATGGCATTTGTTATACACTTGGAAATCGAGGTTGAATTCACAATATAATCTATTAACATTTTTAGATAAGGGACCAGGGAGTGTTGGAAAGTCTTATAAAACCCTGCATTTAACTGGTCTAGGCCTGGACAATTGTTAAGCTTTGAAATTGCAAGAGTTATTTCCTCTTCTGTAATTTCTAATTCAAGAGGGTCGCTCTCTTCCCTTGAGATAGAAGGAACGTCTAATTAAAATTCGGTATGGTTGTCGGGTATACAGATCTTTATAGAATTTAGAAAATTGTTTAATGCTCTCGTTGTTATCTGAGAAAAGCTCATCATTCTGCACTCTAACTTTCTCAATACAAAGCTTGTTCATTTTCTAGGTTTCGGTCTAACACCCCATCTCCCCTGATTGACCAATTAAAGCATCTGAAAACGAATAGTTGATTTTTTGAGACCTTTATCGGCTGAGAACAATTCACCACTTTGGAGAATTATTTCGTTTTAACTCAGAAGCCGCAAAAAGTTAATTGAAGGTTTTTAAGAATTTTGAGAGAATGTTCTAAAATTCAAACTCGATTTCTTCACATTTTATAATAATTAATAACAATTTATTGTAAGCCAAATTTTATCTATGACAATACAGCTTTAATTTATAATTTTAGTAGTGAATGGCGACTATTTTGAATTACCAAATTCAACTATTTCTTACTGCATTATGATAAAGAACATCGCACCTCGCTTGCAATGGCTTGCATTTTTGATTGGCTGAATTGGAGAATCTATTTTATTTATCATGTAGTCGAAAATTAGGAAATAGTGACTTCCATTTCTTCCCCAATTTGAATTTGATATTATTTTTGCTCTGATAAATTAAAATGCGTAAATCAATTTTAACAGAGAACTTTGGGTGTTTACTACTAAGTTATAGGTGTAAGAAAGTGGGAAAGACTTTCTTGAAGTTGTTTTAATAATGAAAGTTTGCATACATCGATTTGATTAGATTTTAGAACGCTGTTCAATAATATTTGAACTTTTCAAAAATAGTTTTCTCTGAAAGGTTTAGAATACATTTATGAGCATGTAATGTGTATTGTAACCCATTTTTTTCTTCTCATTTTCCTGAATTAAAGGAGCAGTCAGCATGCTTTAGATCTTTTAATTTTTATTACACTTTCTGAAATGATGAAAGCAGGAATTTGTTTGAAATGAATTCCAGTGATCGCCTAACCGTAACTGTAACTGGAAGTTCTGCTGCTGAAACTTAAATTATCATACAGTCCCGTCAAAGCTCTATCAGTAATTAGAGAACTTGTTTTTTCCTGGTGTGCACATAAGAGTAAGACAGTATCATGAATGACACTCAGGTAATGTAAAAAACTACACAATTATGCAATATTGGTAATTGGCTTACCATCCTTTAAATTTTTCCTATTATCCTTTTTGCACAGCCAAAATTCGAAGCTTTATCCAGCATGATTTGTGATGGAATGTTTTCAAGTCTTCTACTTGGTGTTAGGACCAAAGACACCCAACATTCATTTTTTTAAAATTTTGCAAATTCTCATTTACAAGGCATAAAAAAGATTGTATTTGAAGAACTGAGCTACCCACCTCCTCACCAAACCACCCCCTCCACGGGCACACACACATAACGTGAATTGTTTCTGTATTATATATATATATATATATATATATATACATTTGAGAAGGAAGTCAAATGTCACTGCTTATCACTGTAAAACAAATTGAGTTTCTTGATCGGATATCAAAAAATATAAATATTTCACATTAACAACAAATTTATCAAATTTCTTCCCATGATGATGTTTGCTATAATTTTTATATTCTTTTCAACATCTTTGGCTTTACAGATAGAAAAGTGTTCCCAAGATATGGTCAGTAGATCCAAGGTATGCATGATTAATGAAAAAGTATTTTGCAACACTAAAAGAAATTTTGTAAATGTATATGGTCTTGGCAAAAATGCAAATCTTGGACAAAACGATAAACTTCTGAAATTGCAAAAGGCAAAAGGCTGATTTTGGAAAATCTAGTCGTGAACGGTGATTTTCCTACAATTAAGCATGATAATATACTTCTTAGGAACATTAGTGGAGTTGGGTTGAGAAAAGAATTTGTTTCATATGATTCACTCCAAGGATTTGAAATGCATATTATGAATAGTCACTTTGAAGGAGAAATTGGCTTTCAGCATGAAAGTATTTTTCGTATGATAACCGAAAGAATCAAGATTGTAGTACTACAATCTTCATTCAAAGATTTGAAAAATTTCGAATCGCTGTTTTATTTAAAAACCACAACAAGTATCGAGTTAGTGCTTAGAAATAATGTATTTAGAGAAAATCATCTAANTATATATATATATATATATATTTATTCAGTCAGGAAAGCGATTATTTATTTGGAAATTGTACAAAATCTAATCGCCGCTTGCAAAAAATGCCAGTTATATGTGAGGTTATCTACAAAAAGATTAACGCCCAAATTGATGCATATAAGAGAGTCTTTTTAAAACAACTTTATTTAAAGGAGAGCCGAACAATTTTGAAAAAAATATTTATATAATGGAAACCACTAAATATTGATATTTTATTACAATATTCACATAAAAGGTCTGCAGTTTCATAGAATGTTTAGATAGTTTTGAAATGGAGTAGTCCCCTCACTCCTCCCTTCGTCATACAGCTTCTGAATACAAACGAACAATACGTAATTCCTCGGTTTTTGCTATAGTATTTAAAAAACTGTTGATGAAACATAAATTAAATATGTTCAGATCGATAATTGTTTTTTGCTTGAAGCATTTAGTATGCTTCATTATCCAAGAACATGCCAGGCCAAGAAATTTCTTCCCATTCACACTATAATCGCAATATTTTATTCGTTTTGCTTAGAAATTTTAATTTTATGAATATAATTGTGGTATACCGGGTGTCTTGGATAACATATTCGAATCCGGAATTTAACGGGAACAAAATTTTTCAAAGCAATGAAAAATATTTTGCTAGATACCAATATTATTGATGTATTATCTACTACTACCGACCACTTGTTTAGATGGACAGAACACGTTCATGTGTTGGAGCCGCTCTTTGTGTTTGTCCTTTCGTACTTGGCATATCTGAGCGCTGAGCTAATGCATCTGTCTGGGATAATGGCTTGTGTCGTTGCCGCCTTCTGCATGCGTCAGTACGTCGAAGAGAATATATCTTACAAAAGCCACACGACCATTAAATACTTTTCTAAAATGTGTTCTGCAGTTTGTGAAGCCATTATTTTTCTTTCACTTGGTTTTAGCGCTGCGCACATGTTTCTGAGGTATGAATTTTAAAATGTTAACTTATGTATTTACATGTACCCCTAAATGCCACAAAAATNATCGTCAAGGAATGTGCAATTCTGCCGACACTATTCAATGAATATACAAAACCCATTGGAAATTAATAAAGCAATTTTATTACATTTGAATATATATATATATATATATATATATATATATATATATATATGAAATAGGCATGGTAAATCACTTTGACTCTATACTACAATCGCGATTTTATATATTTGAATTTCTAGTACTTTATTTTACATGCCAGTCGTACCTAAAACTACATAATTTTGTAGAAATTCTTTGGAAAATAAGCGCTTATACTTAAATCTCTTCATGTATTTTATACGACAGATAAATTTATATCAATTTTATTTTATTAGATGTGATTTCTTTTATTAACGGTGAGCTACAAATTGATTAGTAATGTGTTAATTTATACAAAATTTTGCAGTTAGACAGTGCACGCTTCTGTTACTGCTTATCTGTTTGTAAACATTTGGTTATAAATGTTATTCCTTTGTTTGACTGGTTGCAATCTTGGTGTACTTTAACAATATTTTAGCTCTTGCAATTTTTACATTAAAGTATAGCATATTAATAATTTTGGAATCCCTTTATGTACATTCATTAACCCAAACCCCCATATAAACCTTAAATACTCAAGGGATTCGTATGTGGAAGATGTTCAAAAATGGAAATTTGTGAATATACATTATCTGTCAAAAATACATTTTGCCAATTTATTTGACGTTTAGTTTTATATTGTATATTCTAGTCATTAAAAATATAGAAACTCCAAATATTGGACTATTTTGGTTCATTCATTCTTTAGTTTCAATTACACACTTTCTAAAAATGTAAACCATCCGTTTTTTAAAGACTAAAATCAGCATTTTACATGCTTCCGTGTTTCAAGTGATCAATATCTTTCAAATATCATTGGGGTCTATTTAGTCATAATATATCTCCCTCAGTTGACAATGCAACAAAGGATGTGTCATGTTTTTTGTTTCTGTAAGGATAGTTTTACATACTCAATGGCATTTTCATCAGTCACTCTAATCCAAAATAGTATGAAAATAGGATTTCATCTGCAACCCACATGGTCTTTTGAAAAATCTCAAGATCTGCCAATTGAAATTCACGAAACGTCAGCGTATTTAAACATTTACTAAGTTGAATCAAGTAACAGTATTGAACAGGACATTTTTTTCCAATGTATAAAATGCATCCTCTTCATCACCAAGCAGCAAAATTTGGCCATTCGATGTTCTGATACTCTTGCATCATAGTGGGCGCTGACGTGAGCAAATTGACTGCAATGCCAAAAAATTTGAAAAATGTCTTCCAAGACAGGGTGGTGTCCAATAAAGAAGTGAACATATTGAGAAAGTAATGATTCGATGTATTTTTAGAAAAAAATAAAATTTTTATTTTTATACATTTGTCTGGCTAACAATATTAAGGTTAAATCTTTCAAATTAGAGATATAATAGAATTTCTCCGTAGCACCCCCCCCCCTCTTCGGGCGAGATAGGGTTAAAATAGATTAGTTTTTATTATCAGCTTGAATCCCCAATTCTCTAAAAACAATTTATATTTTCAATAAAATAATTGGTGTAAACCTAGGCTATTCCAATTTTTAAATAAAGATCCTGCCACTGTTTTTTAACAATCCCAACTGACAAAAAGAGGCAAAAGCAAAAATTTCCCATCTGTCTGTTAATAATAAATGATTGAATTTTGAATAGGATTTCAAAGCATAGGTGGTGCTCATAAAATACTAACGCCCAATCGCAAATAGCTTAATTCTGATTTCCCATTTAACTTTAGTTAAACATTCTTTGTGTGGTTCCACTTGCGAAAACTGAGATAAATAATAATGTGTGTATATTTTGGCATTCTTGAGTAAATAACAAAACGATAGTGTTCTGAGCTTCCATTTGAATTAAATACTTACAAACGCAACCGAGTACTTTTCCAATATATAATGTTGCAATATAAAGTTTGTTTTCTCGATTTTTTAAGTGGTGGTGCTGTTTTTTAATAAGCATAGTTTGAAATATCGTGTATTCAGATACCAATAGCAATGAATTCAACTCATTCTGTACCTTTCTCTGAAAATTTTGGACTCCGTCTGTTTTTGAAAGAATATATTTCTTGGGCTTAGAACCAAAAGGTGCAACATCGAAATCCATTTTTAAAGGTTATCCTTTGAATTCAGCTGTAACATGTCTTCCACTGTACTATTCATTACACTCTTCGAAATTGCATTTTTTAGGTAGATTGGTAATAAACGTAAAATCGTTGAGCAGAGCTATCAAAATTGCCGCTTTTTAAATTGACTAAGTCTCAAGTTAGCACCTTTTGGCCCTAAGCACCTGATATGTGATATGCAAATCGATACGATACTAAATTTAATTAATTATTACTGATGACTGCTTTAGATACTTGAAAAGGCACTTTACGCTTTTCTAAAGTGAAACATTTGTGTCATGTTCTTATTAAATGTTGACTGTGTTTTCGTGAAACTGTAGTTCTTGTTGAAATACTTGTTTTCTATTGATTTTGCTTTGTGATTTGGTATTTGCTATTATTCAGCTAATATTCTTGTATTTTTAGAGAGGAAGTGTTGGATTTTAATTTGATCATGACTGTTGTGTTTCTATGTTTAATTTCACGATTCATCGGTGTTTACATTCTCACATGGTTCGCGAATAAGTGGCGATTGGAGCACTTGGATAGACATCAGCAGTTTATTATGGCCTACGGGGGAATTCGAGGTGCAGTGGCCTATGCGCTTGTAACACTTTTGCCACGTGGTTCTACATTTCCTCATCTCAATTCTTTTGAGGTTAGAGCAGATTTACATGTCACATCCCAAAGGACATGTAACAATTTTTTAATTCATATATGCCATCTCATATTTATTGTGTATACGTAGTATATAACTTTCTCAAAAAGTTTAATAAAAAGACAATCTAATCATGTCATATTATGAGAAGGTGACATTTTTGCAATTTCAGAAAATTGAAAAAATGCAGTGTATCTTAAATACAGTAAAACAACTTAATTGAATTGCTTAACATAGACGACATCTTTTAATATCAGAGCAACCACCCCGCAAGTATTCCTAGTAGTTGATTTACTTTTATAAAAATGTGATATTCTCACAATATTTTTTTTAATTTTGAAAGTTTCAAAAGATTTTTAATGGCTTAGGCTGATTTTTTCAATGCTCCCAGATGAATTAGCTAGATCCTGAACGAAAATCTAAGCAAGATAATTATATCCAAGATCACATTGATGGTCAGTGTCACAAGAAATACAAAATTTTTGCGAAAAAATAGCAACTTTTAAGATTGACCTAGAGGAAGGTTTATAGATTCATGTGTTAATATCATTTTTAAAAATTGTCGTTTTCTGGACACTTTTTTGGCCAAAATAGTTCAATGTCAAGGTTTTGTCATGATACATCAAAAAATTTTCTTAGACCAACTATAACATAAGCAAACTTTTATAATCAATAGTTTAAAAATTGCTTGATTATAGGGTCCCACCTTAAACTGGCAACAATATACATATACTGGATGAGTAACTTCATTAACTCTTTCCCAATATTTTGTATTTCTTTTTTCCAAATAAATGCGATCGCCTCTATCAATATTTTCACTTTTCTTAGTATCTTTCTATATTCTTGGTCATCATTTTTTACATTACCATGAATATTGTCTTGTTAATCCTACCATTCTGCCTGCATTGTTATAACTCGTGAAATTTCAAAAAGTCGTATCGGAGGCTCTTCTGAATTCATGTTGTCATCAGAGTAATGTATATAGTTGTCTGGTGCATGGGAACTAATGTATTCGTCACTTTTTTCATGAAATGACTTATGCTTTTTATCCGCAGACCAGATCATAGTTCATTATTTTGCGACTCTGTTGTTTGCCATATTCAGGGTATTCATCATATCCACTAGTAGACATTTCATCGATTATGTCAGGAGATCAATAACCACAACTATTATCATTCAACCACAATGCATTTTCTAAAGTTCCGCTCTACAAAGACATTGCAAAAAACTAAATACAGAAATTGACTAAGTAAGAAAGCTACAAAACAATTTCTTGATCAAGACCCAGTTGTTTACTAAATTCATGGTTAAAAACAAAGTCAAAATCTTTAAAAAGAACTTAGTACGAAGTAAATTAATAAGAAAGTTAAAAAAATTAAATTAGAAACTAAGTCATAAACTTGTTAAATTAGTGGTAGAAATCAAACGTTAAAGAATTCTACACAACCGATCATCAATCAGCTAGTTAAAGTGTCGCATTTGAAGAAAACTGAGAATCAAAACAGCATGCATACATTTAAATCTATATTTCAGTTCATTTATTGTCCCATTAAAATATTTCTGTACAGAGAAAATGTTTTCGTATTAATTAAATAATAAAAATAATCAATAAATGAATAATGGATTTTAAAATATTCAATAAAATAACAATTTTATTAAAACGATCTCCTTTTATCGAAGAATTTCAGGTTAAAACACAGTATTTCAAATGTCTATAATTATGTAGCGCAGGTTAGCAATGTTCGAAGGCCAGCAACTATTTCCATGGTCCCTGATGACAAGTCATTTTATAGGGACAATTCAAAGGATAATGTCTTAGTCAAAATGACAAGTCCAGAATTATGGACTTGTCAAATTTTAACACTAGGAAATTGAAAGTTTTCCAATGACAGTCATATAATGTCAAAAGGTACCCCACAAATATTAAAGTAAAAACTAATAACACTCACTTTCTTTCACGACAACTTGAAATTAGTTTGTCGTAACATCTATGGAGTTGTTATTTATACCAAGCATATATCACTTGACAGTTCTCACTTTAGCTAATGTGTGTAACGAAAATGAATCAATGGTTAGTTTCTATTTTCTACTGATATCATCATAAATGATGTACATTCAAACATTTGTATTTATCATCCACCATTTTTATTGAATCGCAACTAACATCTATTTTTTCTAATAACATTTACTAAATCTTTTATTTACATTTATTTATTCTGTCATATTGATTTGAATATCTAAGTCAAATGATGCCCATATATTTAGTATTTACGGATGTTGAAACATGTTTTAACAGCAGACCTAACAAAAGCTTGCAACACCCTATGCACTACCTATCTTCTTACCGTTTTCAATATTAACAAAGATGCAATTAACTTTTTTCGTGAAGTGTCTAATAAATTTTTTAACAAAACAGAGAAAACATCTAGGTTCATCTGGGTGAAAATCTTTTTGTGTCCTATATGGAGTGGCAATTTATTGGTTGTTTTTTCGAAGTAATTGTACGTAGTAGTTAATCGCGATACACTAGTCATTGGGGGCATTCTTAGATTTGTACCAACCGTTTTGTGAAGTAATCACTTCAAATTTCAAAAATTATACTTTGTAAATAAATGCCAAATTTGAATCTGATTGACAACGCTGAAGTAAAAATTCCCACAAAGTGAATCATTATACATTTTATTTTTAATGGAAATACAAGGAAATATAAAGGGATTTACTCAACTTTGATGCGATTTAAACATGTTTTTTCGGCCACATCTGTTGAACGCAATCATTCAAATAGAAAATATATGTGTTTTATTAGGAATATAAATAAAAATTCATGTCATTTATAGTTCTCCAAAATATTTGTTGCTTTTGAAATTCAGTGAAGTATTTTATTTAGGCTGCTACTATTGTGGTCATATTTTTCACAATGTTTGTTCAGGGCGCGACAATTAAACCGCTTGTTAAACGTCTACACATTAAGACAACAACTGAAAATAAATTAAGTATGTTCCAAATGCTCTCTGAGCGGATGTTAGATCACATTATGGCTGGCGTTGAGGACATTACTGGTAGAAGGGGCTCCAACTACGCCAGAGATCAGGTGACTGAATAATGATTTTTTATATTCCTTTATTGAAAGTTTTTGTTAACTTATTTGTTCTAAAAAGTCAGGTTTAAGCAATATTTCCGCGATCTCTAAAAATTTAGTTTTCTAATCTAGATTGCATTTAAGGTGTAATTTTCTGATACTTCACACTGTTTTCCAAAAAAAATTGTGTTTAGTTTTGCTACGGCACTTTACAATTCTTTGATTTAGTATGAACATCTGAACAATAATTGGTTGCGGCCTTTCTTTCTTCGCAATAAGCCAACTACTTCTGAACCAGAGCTCATTCGTGTATTTACCAAACTCAATGTGCGAGACGCTATGGAGTTTTTAGCAAAAAATCATTCCAATTTTAATTCAGCCAGTTCCGCCAACAACACACGTATGGATCCAACTAGAATTCCGGTTTGTGGTTTGTTGTTCGTTTGTAGGAATTTATATTTTTTCGCGATCTCATTTGTATGGTTTGCATTGCTTTGAAATTCCTAGAGACGATGGTATAGAATAATCTAGAGATGGGCGCGGTACAGGTTTTTTAAAATTGCCACCGCAATGTCCATTTTTACCACAAACCACCGCAATAAATGAAAATTTACCGCGGTATACCACACCTCACTCATCTCTAGTATAATCCCCAAAGAAATTCTATTCAAGCGAGATCATATTTTGGAAACTTTCTTCACTCCACATAATTGTAAAAAACTGGAGGAAATGTGTTACTAATATCGGATTATCAACCAATATTACAAAATTTTAGCGCAAGATCAAGCGAAACTTATTGAACCATAATAGGTAATTTTAAAAATGCAGGGATTTTTAGCTTTTAATTTTGTTTGTTTCTGTTAGCAATTTCTTGCATGCATTTTATGCATTTGAATTTTTTGATTTACTTAAGTGGCTATAACTTAGGAACAAATGAATTTGGGAAGTTTTATCAGAAAACGCAACTGTCTTTTATCTAAATATGCAAACATGTTGACTATATTTTTAATCACATTTTGATTAACCACAATGCGATTACATCATTTCATGTACATTTAAATATTGTTTTCCCCAATCAGCCTTGCAAGATCTATCGTCGTGCTTATACTTGCCTTGCAATTTAATAATGCAACATTATTGACTAGGCTTTTTCACAATTGCTAAGTGTGACCACATTTGCAGATATAGAACCAATTAACCTTAAGCAAACTGAGAATTTTTGAAAATTTTTCATGATCCTAAAAAAAATTTTTAAACGCTTATAGCTGAAAAACTAATGACGATATCCACAATCTGAAACCTTATATTTACCCTAACCCTAATGCTGAAGAGAGAATCCGATATTTGATTCAAGAAATTTCGGCAAGTTGTATATTTTTCACTATTGCGTTTTGATGCAGTAGATGCAGAGGAAGTATTTCTGAGATTGAGGAGCAGTAATAATAGCAATTACGTTCTCAAAGTAAAAGTGAATGTCGTTAGCTATGTCCAATAATATTAAATAGATACGACGTCTCCTTTGATTATCTAAAGGAGATATAACACCTCTATATCATTGAGTTTCGAGTTACAGTACAACCTCCACAAATTTCCATGAACTCCACCCCGTCTCACATTATCTATGAGGAGCCGCGCAATCTCTCCCCTCTAGACAAGCCTGAAAAAGATTTGTCCATATCTTACTATTTTTAAATTGTCTAATGGATTTGGAGAAGTTTTTTTATGAGCTTGGAAAAACGGTTTGTCAGTTTAAAGCGACACAGGCCTTTTTAAGTTTAACATGTGAAAAGCTACGTCAAAGTATACAATTTGATATATGCCTGTAAAATTACAATAAAAACCTAATACAGGCTAAAATATATGATTTGATTTCTATTTAAGAAATTACCCACATTTTCCATAATAATACCTTTAATACACATTATATTACTGCAGAATGACATGGAGAGTTTAGAATTCGGACGGGGTTATTGTTGACATGCAATCGATGAACGGATCTGTCGGAACTCGTGATCATCTGTTAGCCGAAAGTTTCAACGCCCTTAACAATTCATTTTATCTCAGGCCTCGGAGGATTCTTACCACCAATCACAAACACATGATTGCTGAGGATGATGGTATTCATCATCACCTGCACTATGCTCTTCGCCATTTAGTTAGCCATCATTATCAACAGAAGACCAGCATATCTCACAGAAAATCTGTGACATTTTCAAATCCTTCTCCAGCTAAAGAGGTTTGTTCGTTTTATAGTTTTTTAACTATTGCATTACTATCATTTTAAAGTTTTATTACAAACTACTACGCTCAGTAATGTTCCAAAATTTTTGCTTTTTACGTAGTCGCTGATTTCTGCAGACAATACTTATAAGAACTACAATCAAAGAAATTGTTTGTCAAAATTTTTCATATTTGCATCAAGAATCGATAAATTTCTAGATAGTAGCAAAATTGATTAACGGGATTTTCCTTCAAATCTGCATAATCCTATTGTTGAACTTTGCTGAGATCTCATCGTTTTGTTTTACAGTAATTAATCCACTGTGAGAAATCTAGTCCCAACAAGCAACCAACCTCATAATTGGCCAGTTTCAAACTTTGAATATCCCGCACACATTTATCGTAGTTAAAGCTTCAGGGTTAAAGTGACTCAATGGTTCGTTGGGTGAATTAAGGATGTCACAAATGAGTAGTTATTTTTCCGTTAAACTCATCAACATTTTCATGCGCAACGCAAATTTTCAAAATGATTTCCTTGACTTCAAAGGTATTTTTTGTCATCTACGCATTATTTTACTCTTATAATGATATAGTGTAGATTCTCTTCGTCGGCAATTATCAAATGTTTCGTAGCAGAATCGATCAAATTTGATCACAGATGTCAAATGATTCTTAAATCTCTCAGTAAGCTGATCCACAACAAAAAATTAATCTGGTTAAAAACTCTCTTTGGAAATCAACTTAATACAACATTGACAAGATTTTGCAAACGTTCTGCTTCTAATATTTTGAAAAAATGTACCTTAATCTCGCATATTACACCTTAAATAAGTACGGGGGGGGGATTTCTCCCTTCGTGTTAGCTATGCATACTGCAACGTTTATGATCATAGTAACCATACAACAAAAATACTTAGCAATAACACATTAGTGAAAGGATGATGGGTTTCAAAACCAAATGCTGCCACACTGCGTGCATGGTACAACAACCTGGACAGTTCTGTATAACATACAAAAGGTAATCTAAACTTTACCTGTTTGATAAACAATCCATCACACTGCAGTAAATATCAAAGTTAACACTTAAGTATTATCGCATTGCAAATCAGAATTCTACAGTAGTTGATTTCTATTATCTGTCAAGAAATCGATGATAGAAGTCGTCGTCTGATAAAAAGTCTATGTAAACACTACATCCGATTTTCGTCCTAACAATTTAATTTGTGGCATCGAATAATTTATCTGTTAAAAAATTTGATAGTGTAAACGATACTAAAGCTGATAGCAACTTGAAATTAATTGTTTGGTTCAAGTGGGGAACACATTCCCAAAACGCCAATTGAAGTTAACATATTTTGACTTCAAATTTCGGTTTTACATCTAATTGACATGTTATATACGAATTCCGAATTTTATGCCTATATTTAGCAACATCGCTTTATAAATTATATTCGCAATTATAGGATTCAGGTTCACGGTCTATTTAAATTATAGTCTAGGATTCTTTGCTTATAGAATTAGGAGTGTATGTGGAATGTGGAAAATCAATATCTAAAGAAATTCAAGCAGTTATTATATTCAAAATATACAGATACGAAATATTTACAATCTATAGCCCCATCATCGTGACTAGTGTACTACAGAAAAGGCTCAGTTCATCACATTGAACCAAACTATATAAAACAGTTCTCTCAAATTATCAATCTATAATTAGAGAATCTTGAACCCATTAAGTAGCAAACCTATGTGAAATCTTGGAGTAATAATGAATCAGGGTATTCGATTCAAATAGTTTTTAAGTGAAAAGGTAAGAAAAATACATACAGAAGTTCAGTACTTATGAGAATTAGCCAATATAAAACAAAGTGAAGATTTTGTGAATGCTTTTCTGAGGAGCCAGTTTTGATATGCATGTGTTTTATTGAATAGATTAAGTGTTGCAGCAGAAAAGACAATACAGGTTTCAGTTGGTCAATGTCAACAATGTTTAGAATTAACAAACAACCGATCAGTAGCGAAATTAAGCAAGTCAAAATATTAGCAGTACTATATAAGATTCAATTTGTTAGTTCTTTATTACCAAATAAATAACAATACACCACCCACAAATGTGTTAAATGCATTTATTAAAATCAAAGATGGACAAATGCTTATCTAAGCAAAATCACCATCAATGCAATGTTACTTACAGACAACTTTCTGACACAAACTTCTCTAAATGACTTTCGTTTTTTTGAATGTACAAATTGGAAATTTCCCATTATTTTTAGGTTTATCCCCACTTGAAATAGAAACAAATAATGGAGTCCTTTGAAACTCCAGGGTGTAAGCAGCATGTCGAGCAGCCAATTGCAAATTTACGTTTTCAATATTTTTTCGATATTTCTCTTTGATAAAGCCATAGACAGTTTCTTTAGAAAATCATCCGTGAATGTTTGTATCCATCACTTTTTCTTAGTAAAAATGCATTTATGCATTAAAGATCCATATTGAAGAAAATAAGTGCAGGCCAGCGATTAACCTTGCCTTTGCAACATATTGTTCAACTGCAGCATCGATTCCGTCTGTGTCACCTTTTCTTTTGTAATCTAGAATTATTATTGAAATAGTATTATTATAGAAATAACTTAATGTGGTGCATTGTACCCAACAATATTACTGATTTATTTTCTTTGTATCATTGAACTCATTGTAATCTTGCTGGCCTTATCAAAAATATTGGACGACTGTGGAGTGCGAAGTCTCGACTTCTTCAAGGAATTATGTACATTGCGGTTTGCTTTAAGTGTGCCCAGAAAAGAAATATTTTTTTAAAAAATAGCAGTTTTGCAAACTCATGAGAGTTAAAAAAAGTTGTATGTTATTGTATTCCTCCCTGTATTGATTTTGCCAGGTCTGGAATCACATCTTTGACTAAGCCCTGATGAGCAACACTTTCTTCTTTTCCTTTTAGAGCAAATCCTGTTGATGATTCTTTTATCCAAAAAGTTTTTATTCCATATTTTTTTGGTTTAGTGAGAATTTAAGGTCTTCCAGCGCATCTTTCCCTGTAGCCTAGCAATTGTTCATCTAAATTGAAGTATATGTACAATACATTTGTTATGTATAATTTATGATTTGTCAATCAAGAATTATATGAAGTTAAAAGATGTGCATACTGATTTATAATGTACAGATATTTCTGCAAAATTATGCATGAATTTGAAAAATACACAAGTTCTACCTGAAATAAATCCCACATTACGAATGCCTTGTATGAATCTAGTTAACTGCATGAATATAGTAAATCGATGTTTTTAGATTGCACACTTGTAGAATGCTCTTGATTGGATCAATACCAGCCATTATAAAAATTGCAGAAAGTTAAAAATTGTCCCTTTGAATGTCTACCCTTTGTAAAATTCACTTATTTGTTTGCGATTAGTTTATCTAATAATGATCTGCAATGTGCTTGAAAATTATATTTCATTTATTGATTGTACGAGGTTACTTGAAGCTTGAGATAGAATGTTTCGCCTCAGTTTATTTGGATTTGAGGGAGATTTTCCAAACTATTCCATTAGCTTTATAAATTTCATGATCATTTTCATCTCCAAAAACATCCTCAGCATCATTGCTCTCACTTTCACTTTTTTGTTCATAAATTTCAAGGAACGCATTTTCATCATTTGAAAGGTCATTGTTATTGTCTACCAATTTTGTAGAAGTTGGAATGTCTACCACACTAGTGTCTGTAGAAGTGTCATTACTTATATAATCTTCTTCACTTTCTTGTTCTTGATATCGCATAAATTGACAAGGAGTTAATATATATGACCTGAACGTCTAATTTTTATTAAAAAATAAAAAAGATTAAGTTAAAATTATTTTGTAGTTTTACAGAATAAAAAATACAATTCACAGTGATAATCGTAAAGTTCATCAAAATAACATTGTTCTACAAAGTCTAGACAAATGACATTTAAAAGTTGTTTTCAACCAACATTCGAAAATATTGTTTATACCAATAAAGCAACATAGTCCAGTAAAACATGTCAATTTAATCCATTCTCACATTGCAATAATAATACAAAATTTGCAATTTCACAAAATCTAGACAAATTGAAGGTTAAGGTTTAAACAAATCTAGTCTGATTCTTATTATATTTTAATTTGTTAAATTTAATCCATTAGTTATAAAAATTATCTGCGATTCGATTAATAATGAAAGCAAACTTCTTATACAACAAACATGTGTATGTATGCGCATTATCAGCTAATGGAAGAGTTTAGATCTAATTGGGATGCTTTGATATATTGTAATCCGCGATTATTTAAAAAAAGTTTTTTAAATTTTTTCTGAAAGACGCATAATTTTCCGCAATTAATACCTAAATGATTATATACTATAGAATCTTTAAGTGGCAAAATACTTTATTAAGAGCAGCTTAAGGCTAGACGCTAAAACGAAATCGCAAATGAAGTTTTCGAGATACAGGCATGTACTTGAAGACGTCTGGTTACAAAATATTTTTTTACCATTTTATTAGAAATACAGCAAATTTCAAAAAATGTTGGCTTGCTCAATCTCTTTGATTTCTTTATCAGCTTTGAATATATTTTCTGGAGCAAAACCTAAAAGATAATGACAATCAGCTAAAATGTGGGTCTTCAATTCGGAGTTCATTTATTCGATGTTAAAAACATTGGCCTTTGGTAGCATGTCTTCAAAAACGGCTTACAGTGTGTTTTCATGGAAGTGCGCGGCGGTGCTGAGATAGTTGAGCATCACGCGCATAATTTCGGAGTGAATATTTTGTCCTCTGAAAAACAAAAGGACCGGGCATTGTAGTACAATTTTGGAGAAAATTCGAACAATGAAATCGCATTCGTGATAGAATTTTTCGAGTGGCCATGTGCTATCTTATGAAATAGCGCGCCAATTTTCAGAGTACTCTCATGAAAAACAAGTTTTTTGCTGTTGTAACAAATAGAATTTTTTCCGTAGTCCCAGTGCTGGATTAAGGCGTTGCTGGCCCCAAGGCATATTTTAACAACTGACCTGAAAGTATAGGTATTTTTGACTTATTGACAAAAAGAAGAAAATTTAAATTTAACTCAACTTGGCAAAGTTACTTTGCGCGCTTTTACAACTGCAAAATTATCAATTAGTTTTTTGAAGTTAAAATTGTTGAGTAAATCACTTTCAATGCATAGAAGTCACAGTACGCCAACACGCTGTTGACCTATTGTCGATCGTTTTACATCTTTAAGTTTTTTGAGTTTGAAAAACGAGCGTTGTCCTGAACAATTGGTTGTCATCTAACAAGTAGATCAGCAGTGCCAGTTTAGTATTTGGAAATGCTTGATAGACACCAGAAATGGGCAGCATTTGAAACATCTTCTGAGCACTTGATCCCTCACCTTCTTCATTGTCTCTGTTCTTTATACCAGCACATAAATTGTCGAAATTCTCCTGGAAAATCAGAACACGGATCTTTTGAATGCACAGTAACCAATCCTTTAACATCAATATCAATAGCTTCCTCAGACATGGAATCATGCTCAGTCAGAACACCAGACCTTAGCAGCACAAAAGAATAAGCTTCAATACGTTTCTGTAAAGCATTTTTCAGCTAATCGATGATGACATAGAAGGTATTGACCTTAAACTTCTGCTGACTTGACATCCCTTACACAGCATCTGTATCATCTCCATCATTGATTTGCCTCCTTATGTTTTGATCGTTTCCGATTTTCAGATTTATATGTACTGTTACCACAGCTGTCACTTGTCCGCTGCTCATAATCTTCAAACTTTTCTCGGCATTCATCCAAGAATGTATCCAAGCTTTTCAGCAGACCAATAGCATGAGTTAACTCGATGGTAAAACTTTGCAGCAATTCACTACTGATGTTGAACCGCTGCAGGATATCATTCCAAAGTTCACACATCTGGGCAAATTCAATGGTATCCATGTTTTTGGTGGCCAATGAACCCGCTTCATTCCTTGTGACACCATTCTGATTGGGATCCACTGAAATCTCCTGAATAGCACTTTGGTGCTGCCCCTTGAAGACTGCTTTCGCAGCATCAGCTCGAGCAGACCACCGGGTATCTGACGGATATTTCGGAACGAAGCATTTAGGTTGATTTTTAACATTGGTCATCAGGACACCCCAATGATGTGTTGATACTACAAAGAATGCATACAGGCGCTGTAATACGTCAAAAATGAAACTGCTTCAACGCAACAATCCACAGCTCACTGACCAACTAGATTCAAAGAGTAGGCAGCACAAGGAATGTAATCTACTAAACTATTATTTTTAAGATTCATTGCATACCATTATACATGTATTTACCAGACATTGCTTGCATTATCATATGTTTGACCACGGCAATGTTTGAAGTCCATGTCAAAATCTGGCAAGTACTGAAGTAGAGTGTCAGCAAGATTCTGTCCTGTGTGACTGGAGATATGGATATAACGGAGAATGATGGTCAGCTGGTCACTATGATTAATATCGGGATTAGAATCTACTGAAACTGAGAAATATCGTGACTTTAACATCTCATTCTTGATAAGATCCATGATTTGTTCACCCATCATTACAATTAATTCTTCAGATTGTTTTAGATAAATATCGTGTATGGCCATGCCCGCGATTAACGTGAGCACAGATGTGCTGGGACAAGAATGGATCAAACTGCCCAATCAGCTCCATGATGCCAAAATAATTCCCATTTTCTCTGTAGCCCACGATTTCATTGCCACCTTAAAAAGAAAGACCTCTCTTACAAAGAAACTTTAGTCACAACACAGCCTGACCGAACATTATTCCAGTAGTTGCGCCGCTCCAGCATATTGTTATGCAATTGATCGTCAATTCTCCCAGCAGTAACACCTCTTTGACATAATGCCAGTACTGATTTTATGTGCTTTCGACTGATTTCATGGGCTTTTAAGTATTGGGCCATAATCTTCCAATCCTTAAATCCTGAGCCAGAAAACTGATCGGTAAGATGAAAACAGAATGCAGGGAAAGCAGAAGACACAGGTTTTGGCTGAAGAATAAACAAGTCAATCACGATCAACGGTATCACCATTTGGCAAAACCCGTTTGAAGGCACTCGAATTTAGGAAGCGATTCACTCCAAAGTACTCACGCTTTGTTCTTTGATAATTGTCTGTCAATTTTTGAAAATGACTGGTTCCACCTGAAATGATGATGGGGAACTATCAGTAAGAGAATCACCAACATACGTAGCTTTCTAGTCCACGATAGTGAAAAATGAAGTGACTTTATGTGTCTTCTTGAGCACTTCTTCATGACGTTTCTTCTCTAACTCCTTTGCTCGCTCCCAAACATCTTTACGTTTTGACATAACTCAACATTAATCTGAAAAGTAAAAATGCAACATAAGTCTTAAATAAAGTTTGTGCAATGACAATCAAGAATAAAAAAATGTATAACACAAATAAAGAAATGAATCAACCAACAAATAAATTCTTCAAACACTTCAGCATTACCTGGAAACAAAGAGTGGAAAATATGTAACACACAGAAAAGCATTACACAGTATGCAACTGTCACACATCTTACAGTAGTTCTCCTGTAATCTAAGAAATAAATATTTTTAAGCTGCTTTGATTTCCTTTGAGAAAGAAAGCAACTTAATTTACCGACTAACAAAACTTTCGGACATACTTTCACCACAGGAAGTGTGTAATGCTTACCATATTTGACTGTATATGTATGAGAGACGATAAAAATAATACTCCCCCTCCATTTTTTGTGACCTAAATTTCTAGGCTGGATTTTTGCCTGACCCTAAGGAATGTGCCTTGTTTTTCTTATGGTTAATCCGATACTGCGTAGTGCACTTGTGAAAATTCACCATAAGATAATATTGGGCTTAAATACGATTCAAAATTTAAACATTTGTTGCCGGTGATAAATTTATCACACCTTGTTTCTAAGTTGTGTAGTTCGAATGCGAAAATTGTGTACATCAGGCCTACAACATAGAATACAACTTCTTTTCTGAATCCGATTTTGTATTCCATTGCACATTGTTTATCACTGATTTCGTTTCTAATAGTAAATTTACTCATCATCGTGAAAGCAAACATTGGTGACAACTGTTTTCCCGTTTTTTGACGTATTTCTAATTTTAAGAAGAAATTGTCATCATATTCTTCAGTAAAATTAAGCTAAGTTGACAATAGAAAAGACATTGTCAAATCTTTATTGTTAAGCTTGGCATTTTAGATTTGCGCTAATCATCTACTCAGATTACAAAATTCGGGAGAAATTCAAATTTCCATCTCCACTGGAAATTCCACACATCTAATAGAATTTAAATAATTTATAGAAAAGTTTTTAAAACAACAATGTTTGTTTTTTGGTTTGTATTTTGAAAGTAATGAAATTATAGAAAAATATTGAAAACACATAATATGCCCTAGAACAATGTGACTCAGTAGCGTTAAAAATCAGAAGGGCTGGAAGTTCGAAAACATTTTTATGCGATGAGCACCTGTAAAGAATAATGTATCATTGAACTTAAACAGCTTCGGAATTTTATAAATTCAACGTTCATAGCTCATGAACCCATAAATATAGAATAAGAAGTGTCTTCTCTTTCTTTTACGTTTTAAAACGCTCTCGATCACTGTCCCATATTAAGCCGTACCTTTGCGCAAATGCTCCAACACAACAATCTTTCACTTTGTGCAGGGCCCACTTCAATGGGCTTGGGAGGTCTATCTGCCTATATAGAAACAGTTCAACTTTGGTGTCGTTTCCATGAGTTCTCAGCCTTAGAATTACATGAACGTTAGATATCACATGTAAAAAATTTTACTTTCTATAATCAGAGGGCTTAAGCCCCCCAGGTTTGACGCCACTGATGTGACTATTTCATATTCTGTATTTTTTATGTTTTAAACAAATACGAGGAATTCGATTTTTAGTGAAGTCATAAAACATCGCATATCCAAACTAAATATGACAGTTAAGAAATTTTATAGAATATTGAAATTTGCCTATTAGCATTGCCCTACTTTAAATTCAAGTTAGCAGCAATATTTTATCGAAATATGAATTATGTTATCTTTTAGATTTTTTAAATTATTTTTTCACCTTTATTCTGCACATTAGGAAGCGATCGAGCAAGAAACGATTTCCGTACTCCCGAGAGCGGCTTCCGATGTGTATACATCATAGCGTTATTATCTAGTATATAATAATGCTATGCTGTGCATGTCTGTGAAATTGTTTGCAACAATCATTAGAATTGATGAGAACATATTTCAAGCATCATTGCTATCACAAATTTCGCATGTTGCAAGATATGAATTTAATGTTAATGAAAGAAATAATTTATTATAGGAAATTATCATCACAAATACATTGAGTGCGCATAAGCTTTAGATGTGGTGGATAATTTTGTGGATTTTGTGGAAAACCTATCCAACTGATCTTCTAAGAGACATCCTCTAAATGTACGCAAAGACAATTGTCTTATCAGAATGACGCATTCTCCAAGAAATAGTTTTGTCTACGATCTGTATTACATTTAATAAAGATGTCAGTATTTTAAGACTATTATTCAAATCTTGAGCTGTTGAATTTACTTCGAAGCAGAATGAATGAAATGCGCATTTTACTTTATAGTTCAGACTTCTTATAATAGTTTCACACTGACGACTGAGACAAATATTTAGTTTTTATACTCTCAACTAAAGATGTTTTGTGTATGACAGGGTAATCAATTCTAATTGTCTCAACGCAATATCGCAGTTTTTCAGTATCGGAATTAGGTATTTCTCAGAACTTTTGGTATTCGATATAGGCATCTGGAACTTGCACATTCCTACTTTCAAACATATGTATTGCAACATTTTGAGCTCGAAATACTATTTCTCTTTCAACGTTTCAAAATATAGTTAAAAGGGATCATGCTGATCGCGATCGTCATATATGATATTTAAGTTTCGTCAAATATGTAAATACTAATATGATTTTCTTATGCATTAACATCTCTTCATTGTCTTCATTCCACTTTAGCTTTATTTCAAATTTTGTAGCTGCAGGTGTATTTTCATGGTTTGTATTATGTCTCCTATGAACGTTGGCAATTCATGTGTATGTGATTCTCGTTGTTTTCAATTTTGACAAAACTAGCTTTTTAAGAAACAATATAGAATGGGTGCTATTTTATAAAATTATTTTGCATTCTAATACAAATGAGAAATATACAAGAAATTTAATTCAAGTTTTATTATTTAGCTTCCTAAGTCATCTTCAGGATCCGAGGACGATGTTGGAATATCTTTCACCGCGAATGTGGAATCCGACATTGACGAACGGACAAGTGTGTGTGCAGAAAGGACCTTTCCTTGGAAGGATACCCGTCCTGAGGTTCAGCTTTCACAACACGTTGACGTGCCTCCAGGAGAGGAGCGTTCATGGGAGGAATGGGATAAGGAGGTCCCCACTCCATCCCCTCCTAGAAAATCACATCTCTATGTAAATTTTTTTTAATCACTGCTGTAGTTTATATTAGTAATTATAATTTTATTATTTCACATTTGATATCTTTCGATCACTGTTTTATGTATTAAGACATGTATTGTGTATCAAAACATGCAAAACATATCGGATATCCAAGCATTTGAAGAGACTATTTTGTAATATTTCGAAATGATCATTCTGCTGTTGATTATCATTTCATTTCATAAAGTTAGAGAATAAATCAAAAGAATCAATTTGAATGTTTTATTATTAATCCAGTTTTTGAACAACTGTTAACCTTTAAAGAACATGCTTCACTGATTTTTCCATATTTTTGTATCTATAAAATAAAGGCAATCCGCATTGCATTTTGCGCTCAACGTTTCTTAATTTAAGTCAATCCAATTCCAGGTGGATTGCATTAATCGTGTTCCCTTTACTGTTCAATTTATCAAAAATATCATTCAACCCACAACTTATAATATGTTGTTTGGTAGTTTCGGTAAATGAAATTTTAATTTTTTAGCATTATGCTATGATACAATTTTGAAAGAATTTTGTACTTTAGAATGTTAGCTAGGTTTAACCAGGGTGGGTGTTTAAAACGTTTTTTATCGAAAAATACAATTAAACATGTTTTTAATGAAAAAAACACGTTTTTATGTTTTTTATGTTTTTTATTAATTTGATATAGCCAAGACTACTCTATCGCTTAAAACTTTGGTTTATGCACAAGAACATGTTATTCAAATTCTGCTCGATTTGAAATATAAAATTTCGTTAGCTGTTTTAATGTCAATGGTTTAGCTGTCTATACAAAAAAGACATCTTTCCAGCTTTTTCGATATCCAAGTTGCTGCGCAATTTCCCGTAGGTCATCCCCAGTTTTGAAAACTGGCGCTCCAATCCAGCACTGGATCCAATTGCTGTAACAAGAGACTTTGCAATGATAGTGAAACTTTCGTCAAAGCCCAATCGTAAGCCACTCGACCACCAAGCGCTGGGTGCAACCGCATTATAGCCATCCCCAAACAAATAATTGCAGTAAGGTGGCTCAAAGCCCAAAAATTTTGTGATTTCTGGCAAACACTTTGCCTCAACCATTTGTAGGTATTCCATGGCCGCTGCAACTTCTACTGGCGACAACCTATTGCCACGGTATCTGTGGTCCAACAAGTTTGCAGCGTAGAAAACATTGGGAAGCGCCATTGTTTTACGGGCGGCTAACTTCTCCATATATTCATTTGGAGTTTTCTCCGTAAGGTCATTCCAGATTTCAACACATTCCGCAATTGTACAGTTATCACTCTGCAACTTATCAAGGGCGTTACCCAGTGGCCTCAGAAACTCAAGCGTGTCACTGGCAGCACGTTTGAGGGGTAGCTCCTCCATGGCCTGATATACAGTGTCGGTTGGTTTTAACAAACTATTAACAATACATGCAATGTCGCTCCAGTGTATAACGAAATAATCAAGTGAGTCTACGTTGCTGTTCCATCTCGTTTCGCAAGGTAGATTAGGGCGGTTCATTTTTTTTGCCTTGAGTTCAGCTGAAGCAGCGTGGTTATTGCGCAAGAATTTAAGTACGAGTATAATTTTAGAAAGAACTTTTTTCATTTCTTTGGATGATAGAATGTCTTTAGCGAGCAGGTTAGCAATATGTGCATTACAGCCATACACGTGAATTTTAGGATTGAACTCGTTCAAGTGTTGTCGCATCAAGTTCATGTTGGATGCATTATCTGTAACCACGCTTCCGACCTTGACTTTCCACTCGCTTTCACATAGCTCGATATGTTGTTTCGCCAAATCAAAAAGGAATGTTGCTGAGTGTGAATCGCCTGTCGTGTTAATCGTATTTACTAAATAACAAGTTCCAGCCAAAACAAAAGATATCCCAATGACTGGATCATTAACTGGTGATGACCATCCATCCATCGCCAAGGTAACGAAATGTCCTTCAGCAATCTGTACCACTTTTGATTTTCCCTGCTCGTATATTTCGTCCAAATGTTTTCCGGCAATATCGTGTCTATCAGGTATTGTTGTGCCTGGTCGCAGTGTCTGAACAAGCTTCTTAAATTGAACGTTCTCGGCTGATCGGAAATCTAAGCAAACATTATTAATTAGTTTATCAATGTTAATCAATTATCCATAATTTTTTTCAAAACCTAAATCAAAGGAAAGCCTGGGTTATTTTGAATTTTTAAAATGAATTTTACCTTATCTGTAAGTCGATTTCGTGTTGCTTTGTCTTGCTTGTTACTATCGGTTGAATAGTCGTTTGCTTCAACTTAGAGGATGTTGGACCGATTGCCTCTCCAGATGTTCCTGGAGTGTCATCTGCTGCTGGGCGCTTTCGTGGTTTGCAAGAAATATCGTGTGTTTTCATCCGCTCCACCAAAGGTACTAAATCGACTTGGCATCGTTTGCATTTGCCCGATCCTTGCCATCAATTTTGATTTGCACGGAGGAGTCCCAAATAACATGTTTCGGTCGAGGCATGCTTAAAAATCTGAAAAATTTCAACATTTCGTGAAAAACAAATTTGAAATGATGCAACTAAATTTTTAGAAAATTTTAATTGGTTTTAAAAAATAACAAAACAAAGTTGAGAAAAGGAAATTCAATTCAGTAAATTCATTAAAATAGGTTAATAGAAGGGGGGGGGNTTTACTGCCTTGTTTTAAACATGATGTTTTAAACGCACCCACCCTAGGTTTAACAAGCCAGAACTATGCTAAATAAATATGCATCATTATTAATAGCTGGCAGAGTACGATAAATATACCAGTTTTCCATGGCTCAACTTGCTTTGACAAC
Organism: Hofstenia miamia; assembly: GCA_900660155.1. Classification (NCBI taxonomy): domain Eukaryota; kingdom Metazoa; phylum Xenacoelomorpha; order Acoela; family Hofsteniidae; genus Hofstenia; species Hofstenia miamia. The sequence continues at coordinate 1,252,492 of CABFPE010000109.1, forward strand.
CATACATTTGTTATTTTTGATTGTACAGTTTTTACAAATTACAGCGAGAGCGATGGCCGAAAGGCCGTTGTTATTGTTCTTGAGGATTTTGAAGATTTGTATGGGCTTGATTCACTTTATGATGATGTGATAGCCAGAAGTAATTCTGCTTTCGTTCTAAATGCTCTTCAGCATAGAAACTCATAAGATTTTAAAATTTCACATATGCGAAGGTAGTTGTTTTCCACATATTGTTATTTTTATTTATTGTTCATTTCAACAATTTTATAAAATTGTAAAAAAATGAAATGCACTTCAGAATATATTGTTCAGAAATTGACACAACTAATTGCGGTATGTACCTCAACCTATTTGATTTATTCAACTTAATCTGTAAGACAACCGTTTTGTATTAATACAACTTTAAGCCAAGTAATGTATATATTACTGAGTTAGCTTATTTGTCCAAATTTTTATAAATTTGATATTTCGTGCAATTAGTATTAAGAATGCATGTATGCGTCGAAAATAACTTCAATATGTTTGTCTTGCTAAATACCATTGAGTTTGAAATTGCAGGTATCACGCAAATTTTGAGGAAACATGATACATGTTATCATTTGTTTGTAACAGTGGTCTCCACTAAATGTTGGGAGACAAGTACTCCTAATTGTTATTTTCCATGGAAAATTCCTTTAAATTTAGTGATTACATCATTAATACTGTGAAGCGACAAGGAATTGGCTCTTGTAGCACTCTTTTAATTTAGAATTATTTGATTTGACTCTTTGAAGCATTGGATTTAATAAATTACTTAATTGAATATCATTGAATTTTCTTTGGTATTCTTTGAGGTCCTTTCGTTTTACGTGAATTCATTTTATTTCCAAAACCAAAAACCTGCAACAGTTGTATAGTATGTTGGAATCATATATATTAACATTTACGAAAGGGGAATATTTTCTATATGGTAGTCTATTCTAAATATCAAAAGCGATCCAACAGTCAAATTAGATTATCACCATTTGACACTCTGGTCGGCATCCATTATTAAAAAAGTCCTGAAACATCAAGAAATTGTATATATTTTGCGTATTCAAATGTATTAGAAAACTTCAGGATTCCGAGTTTTGAAGTGTGATCTACGCCCAACTCCTACTTTTATATAATATGTACAAGTAATAGATTCACAATTAAATTTCTATTTGAGCTGTAATCTATTTAACAAATATATCTTCTGGAGTTATTTAGGCAGGTGAGGTTTATATGTATGGAAGTCGGATAAATATACATGTACTGTTTTCGGTTTTAATTATTTCAGCGTGACTTTTAATTTCTAGACGCAGATAATTCCGGAAACTGATGAAATTATAACTAAATGAATTTTGTATGTTCTTTAATTTTACTTTGTTTGTTTCTTAAAATTAAAAAACCTAATTGAATTTTGAGAGAAATTTTCACGAATTTTATAAGCAGTGCACAAGTCAGTGTCCGTTGTTTCCAGGAATCTTGCTTTTAAGTTACCACATACTAACAGAATCATCAAGCATTTAAATGCGTAAGTGGACAGAATACATTTTAAGGCATTTTGATTGAGTGCAAAATGGAGCAGCGTTTAGACACCGATTTTTTTAAATATTTGAATGAATGTATTTTTCGCGAATATCTATAGCTGTGAACGTTTTGTGCAGAGCTCTCATACAAAAGTGTGCAAAGCGCCTCATCCATATGTATATTGAATATAGGTAATGTGATATATTAAAGACGCATCAAAAACTGAAATTATAATGCCCCTTTTTTTATTCTTAAAAATTTTTTATAAATGCTATTTTAATACAAATTTGCAAGAAATTACAATTGGAAAAAGTTGGGCCTATAAGAAGTAGGTATTACAATGAAAATGTTTGTTCAATTTATGATTTGCAAATCCTTTAATTACATAGTCGATATTTCTGACGTCAATTTGTGCAATCATTGAGGCTAACCCCCCAACCCTTAGATGAAATGACAATAAGAACTCCGAAAGACTGCAAAACTGATTGGTTTGAAACATTCAAAATGGCTAAAACTATGCAATTAGTGTTAAATCTATAGCATCCTGAATTACAAAGGAAGAAGACATGGGCATGATAATCTTTGTCAAAATGAGTCAATCTAATGTAAATGCATTCAACCAATAGTTAGTTTTTTTCAAGATGTTTGGGCTGGCACTGCCTATAGTAGTACTATAAACTTATGTTTTCAGTACAGAAAATAATATATTCATAGAAGTAATCAACAGATATATTTTGGCTCAAGATAATGCAATTTCTTGTCATTTTACAAGAACGTTTCAGTTCCAAATGGAATATTGGATTGACACAATCGTCTTTTTAGCAGCAAATCGATTGATAACATCTTGGAATAAAGTGAACTAACTATTTTCAATTTTGAGGAAACGAATCTTTTTCTTAAGTGTTCACAGCTGCCCCTAAACGTGCCAATGATTCTTTGATAGTGAAACTAAACTGAATTAATAAATTAATAACGCAATAGTAAATTTGGTCAATATTGCTCAACATTCAAAAAACAAACGATGCTGTTTCCTCTTATTTAGTCACATTGTTTGTGCCAGTTTTGTACTTCTTAAAATGAAACTGACTACTTTAAAAAGCTTCGGAAGTCCGAAGCCATGTATTAAATATGTGAGTGCAGAGAATTGTGCTAATTAATATATTGTGAAAGCGGCGTTAGCCATTTATTAATGTGTTACTACAACGCAGTAACTGGTTTGACCTGACTCTTGTCACTACAGAGTTTCAACAAGATGATCCTCGCCAAAATGTTTGAAGCATAAATCATGTGAATCAATTTGATAAAAGAATTTGGTATTGCTTTTGTTATTTCAATCAACGTACTGAACGAAACGGGATGAATCACTTCAAATTTGTTTTGGAATGTTTGTTGGTTTCTTTTGTCATTCAGTTGTATCTTCTGAACCATTACATAACGTTATATAAGTGAACGATCACACACTTTTTGTAACCCGTTTATTGTACATATTTGCAAAGATTTTCATTCAACCAATTTAAGCAATGTGTAACAAGTATGAAATTTGCGAGGTTTAATTGAGGCGAACACCTTAGCGTCTCGAAAATTGTTTTTTAAAAAATAAATTATTCAGACAATGTTTTACAATACATTTGCAAAATTTAATTGTCAAAATTGGACTATTTTGGAATCTATTCTAAAATTGCGAATGGTGGAAAAATGTGCTTTTTAAGCACAATTTGTTTAACTTTTGGACCAGAACTATCGTCGTCAATTGTCAGGCAGTTAAAAATATAAAATTGAAAATTTAACCTTTCACTCGGTCCTAAGTATAATTTATTTAGTTGGTAATATAGTCAATGACAAAATTTTTTTAGAATTTGAAGAATGATAGTGAAAGTTTTCAAGTTTCCGATAGTGCCAGGCCACGCCATAAGCGCCATCACCGTAAAAGAAAACGTAATGAGACACCAATTGACGCTATTCATTCTGAAGATCTCAGCATTGTGTAATTTGTAATCTTTAAAGTACAATCCATAAATTGTCTGGGAAATTTTGATTGTCATTCCTTAATTGCAATTTCTCGAATTATTAAAGTGACATTTTGTCTAAATTTTTTTAATATGTTTGTAGTTTTATAAAAATATTTGTATTATTTGTAAAGATAATGTAAATTTTTGTAATTCAATTTTTATTGTTTTTATTTTTTGATTAAGATTATTAATACATACTAGGAAGCGGCCGGGCTATGCACGGAGATTTCAATGGGCTGTATTAGATCTTTAATAAATGAATAAACTTTAAACAAACTATATGTTGTGTATTATAGAGATAGGAGTAGTAAGAGGGACTCGTACGACGTGGTACACTTGACCTTTGACCTTGATGGGGATGTCTGTGATGTAATTGTATACTTTGGCCGTCTGTGTATCTCTGACGTCATTGCAACATATTTTTTTGTTGTAATATTTCTTGGCAAACACATTTGTTTGTAGTCTATTGTTTAAATGTAACCAATTTTTTTATTCATATTACATAAATAATTGGCCGTGTATATTGGCGGAGGTGTATCTCTGACGTCATTGGAATATATTCTTTTGTTGTAATATTTGTTGGCAAACACATTTGTTTGCAGTTTATTGTTTAAAATGTAGCCAATTTTTTTGTGAATACATGTTTTTGGAATTACATAATTAATAAGTCAAAAATCCCATGAGATTAGAATTATTGCAATCTATTGTTTAAATGTAACCAATTTGTTTACTTGCTTATTTACGTGGCCTAATTTAGTTTACATACTTGTTTTTTTTAACATACATGACATTGGAAATAACACATTAATTTAGTTTACATACTTATTTTACATTGGACGTGGAAATTGGCGGGTGTGCTTTAGTAACGTTATGACAGCTATTCCAGCGTGACTCGCGTGACATTTGGAGAAATTTTTAGGAAAACAACTTCAAATTATGTGAGATGAAAAAGAAAAATTGGAAAAATGTTCAGCAGCTTCTGAGAACATACCACAAAGATGAAAAACAGTTATAGATATTCAGTTTTTAGTGAGACCTCTTGAAATCATGGCCAATTTTTCACTTGTGACTCGCGTGACATCTAGAAATAGAAAATTTCTAACTGCAGTGGGAATATGTTCAATTCCTAGTAGACCAGTTACTTACAGAAGCTCTTATTCATTTTGAAAGTAAGCCAAACATAGATTTAAAGGTAGAAAATTACAAAAACTTCAGGCCTACTTTTTTCCCCTATTTATGCCCTCAGACATTTGTGACTGATGTGACAGATTTTTGTGACTCGCGTGACACAGTAGAGGTTTACTGAAAACATTTATGAATTAAACAATACCAGTTAGCTTTATCTTATGAAATGCTTCTCTGTAGTGTACAATGGAACTATATAGTCAATCAAAAAGAAAAAAAGTAATCATACAATATGGAAAAAGGTGCATTTCACCAGGTTAACTTTAGTCTAAATTTGTGACTCGCGTGACACCACCAGCGAAACTCTCTTTTGTGTTCCATTAGCACCCAAATATTTTTAACTAACAAGTTTTGATAGTTGAATCATCTTTAATGGACTAAGTTCTAAGGTTTTTGCACAAAAATAGCCTTCTCTTTGCATGCAACATCTGAAAATAAGCTAAACTTAGCTCAATTCTTTTTTTCCCCCGAAATAATTAAAAGTAGGTGCTTCTGTTGAAAGAGCACAGGATATTGATATTCCTTGCACACAAACTAAAATTTGTAAAATTTCAATCATTTGGACCTATAAGAAGTCATTTCTATAAGTTTTGGTGTCAAAAATAAAATTTGAAATTTTGCCTTGGGTGTTAACAATACTGTGGAATGGCTGATGATGTGTTGACTGATTAAACAACTCAATCTATATATTCACCCAAATCGTGAGATAAAATCTTTATTCTTCTTCTACGCAAATTCATTTTTCTTATGGCAATGTCTGTTGAAACCATAGCATCTGGTACACTTGTTAATCTATTTGACGAGTTATGTACAACTCCACCACCAGCCTCCAAGTATTATCCGCTAACACAAGAGATGATGGTGCCTCCTCCTGCACCTGTAAAAGAAAACGAAGGACTCAACACAAGCGAGGACGTCCTGTAGTCAATAATAATGCAATTTTCTCCAACACTATTGAAGACGACAATGTTTTACACTGTTTAAATGATGTCAATTCCTAGTCATTACAATGTATTTTTTCAACCGCAAGTCCTGCTAGTGAACTTCCGAAAAAACTTTGGCTAGCTTAGTTGAACACAAGATATGGTGTTTATTATTTTGTGCCTAAACGCTATGTCTGTGCATTGGATGAAAATTACAAGGTTTTGATCAATAAACTTTTTCGCAATGATGACATTGTTGGAAACAATGCTGTTGCAAAACGTAGTGTATTACAGTTTAGTAAATAGAAAATGTATAGTTTTGCTTTCACTCTTTTTTCTACATGTACTAGTTAATATGTTTGATAAATTATTACATTTCGTAAACATTAGTTTTAATATAAAAAATTGGAACTCCTTCATTGTAAATAGGTAAAAATCTATAGTATTCTGTAAACTGATAAATGTCAATGTTTTACCTAGCTATTTATTTAACATGCAATTCACATTCAAATTTAGCATGAGGGAAGGATGATTGAAGTAAATTAATCGCTAGTTTAGTAAATTTAATTATTTTACAATGTGAATGTAGAAATGATTTGTACGTGTTTCATTAATGGTAGATTTCTAGAAATACATCTCATCAACTAAGTTCAATAAGTGTAATATTAGATATGAGATGCATGTTATGTATAATAATATAATTAGGTAAAAAATAACTATATACATTTATATACAGGTTAATATACAATACTCTAACGAATATCCATGATCAGGAAAAATATTTAATCTATTGTCTTTGATCTCTCCATCAATAAGTGCGAAAATTTTCGGGATTGCAATGTCTATTGGAACCCTTCCTCATAGTAGTCTATCGACTTTTTAAAATTTGCGCTGCGGCAAATGTATGAGGCAGATTCTCGCCACATAATTTAAAGTTTAAGGTATCTACATCTATATGAGGAGCAAAGGCCAAACACATATCGCAAGTGCATTGTCCTTGTGAGGGCTGAAACTGAACATGCACAATTTTATAATCGCCAAGTGGTATATTCTGGTGATTTATTAATTTGTGCATATTTTGCAAAACACACATCTTGTGTTCAATTGCTGAAAAATTCTGTAAAACGTTATCAAAGCTGCATTCGAGAAATACATTAGTTGTCATTTCCAAAATTGCGAATAGTAGTTTTAAAATATCCGTAAAATTGATAAACATAGAGTTTTTGTGATTGGCTACTTTTTACGTTTGGCAGTGTACATATAAGATAAGATAAGATAATCTATATTCATTCGAATTTTTTACAATATTTTACTGATACTTCAAGTGAATAGCGTCATTAACTACTGTGTACAAAAAATGAATAATAGCAAAAATGAAATAAATATAAAGACTGACTAAAAAATACACTGACAATGGATAGCTTACTAATTTCGATTTATTGTATAATCGTTATTATAAAATTTAAATCCTATCCAAGATCTACCTGATATAAACTTTTGTTTGAGAAATAATAATTTTAATTCTTTTTTGAATTTCTTAAGGTTGTCTATTATTTTCATTTCTTTTGGCAATATATTCCAGTTATAAATTGCAGTATTAATAGAGGATTGACTCATGATATTCTTATTAAATTTAACACGTGAGTAGTTTTTTGCTGTTTATTTTGCTTCAGACAATCTGTCACAAATGAGAATGATATTTCGTTGTAGGGTGGAATTTTCTTAATGAATTTGAAGAAATAAATAAAAATATTTTAAATAATTTACTCTAGTGGAAAAAGAATAGATTTAGAAATATATTCTTTTGTTTTAGAAGAGTTTTTATTACAAATATTTAATGCCCATTTTAGTTGAACTCGAAGCTTTTTTATCATTAGGCTTGGTACATTAGTATATAAGATATTAGCATAGTTTAAATTACTCATAACAAAAGCATGAAACATTTGAATTACTGCAATTGGGGGGTAACTGTTGGGAAACATGGGATATCTTTCTAATACCTATAGCCATTTTTTTAATAATAGTAT
>CABFPE010000109.1:1264609-1288272 GCA_900660155.1 Hofstenia miamia
TATAATTTTATACACTTTTGCGATATGCCAATTGTTAGTCTACTTTCTGACAACTATCGAAGCAATAACTCAATACATAGTTTTACTACGCATTTGGAAAGACCAATCTATAATGCATCTCATGTGGCTTTGCTAAATATCACCTTTCCTATAGGATTCAATAATATATGAGATCAATCGTGGAGTTTTATCGACACAAATGGAAATAATCGTGATATTTATGTGAAGGGCGTTCATGTGAAAAAGATAGAAGATGTGTTTAGCTTTGTTAACCAAGTCTTAATGAAAATTAAATTGATGGTTGTTAAATCTGAAACAAATGACGAAAAAAGTTTTGAAAAACTATTTAGTACTTTTTCACAAAATTTGCCAATGATTACAACAGTACTGAAATTGGATTTTGAAATCATCAGTGGAAAAGTAGTCATAAAAAATGAAACACCTTATGAATTTGAATTAAATCAGGTAGGTGAAATTTTGGGGTTTAATCGTCACTATCAAATAGTCAATGGTTTGAACACTGCTAAATATAGTTTTGATATTTTAAATGGACTGCACAATATTTTTATTTATACTGATATAGTTACTTGTCAACATTATCAGAGTGGTAGCATCCCATTATTGGATCAAATACTCTTATTCACAGTACATAGTGTAAATGATCAGCCATTCATCAATTATGAAAAAACTCATGTAATTTATAAACCAACTTGAAAGTCATTCATCAATAGAATTACAATAAGCTTCCATAAATTGAATGGTGAGTTCATTCATTTCAATGATACTAGCAGTATATATTTAACTCTTAATATCAAAGACACTGATGAAATTTAAGTATAAACAATTTTTTTTTAAAACGTAAAATAAAATATTTGCTATTTCTAAATCTCTTGTATTAATAACTAATTTACGATAGTAATAATCAAAATTGTGAAAAATTCTAGTTTTATATGATTTGAAAATGTTTTAATTGTAATAATTTTTAAATTGATTTGGATTTCATGTTTGGAAGACATCAATCTTTATGATGCGATACATTTTTGACAGTTGAACAATAGAATATTGATAAAACCACGTAATATTGACATCGTCTATGAAGGCATGCAACTCTATACATAGAGCGGCATAACGGAATTTCACTAGATAAAACCACGTAATATTGACATTGTCTATAAAAGCATGCAACTTTATACATAGAGCGGATTAAGGGAATTTCACACTGCTGAAAGAACTATTCTGAAAGATTTCAAACTTTTTGGTAAGCTATTTTTATAATTAAATCTCAGATATTGTTTTCATTATTAACACTTTTTTACAATATTATCTCTAGTTAGTTTTACAGATATTTCTTTTAAAAACATAATTTTATTTTAATGATTTGCTGTGAATTTACTGTCCGATGTTAAATTTATTATATACTTTATCATAAATAGAAACGTTGTTTGTTTGTTGATACACATTTTTAATTGATTTTGCTTATGCTTTTAATCGTCATGTGTTTTATACTGTGATCTATCACCTCATTTGACTTATTAATCATTAATTTAGATACAATCGTGTGAAATTCATAATGTGTAAATACACATTGCGTTTGTTTCCTACAGAATTCCTTCAACAACAATGATGATAAACTAACACAATAGACAAATTTAAAAATAAGATATATGATCATTATAAGCAAAGTGTAGAATAAATTACATTTTTGTCTTGTCTTAAACACGTATGTGGGTTTTACCATGTACGTTTATTAAATATTAGAAATTGTGAGTTTTTGCATAAACTAGTTCCAAAAAATTATTTTGCTTTATTACCAAAATAAGCCATTACACTTTTATCGAGTATTATTATCTCTCTGATTCAAACATTTGTTATTAAATTTTACTAAATAAAACAAGTATGTGAAATAAGTATGTAAATAAATAAAATAAAAAAACAAATATGTAAACATAAATAAGCAAGTCACATACAATAACAAAAAGCAAGTATATAAAATAAAACAAAATATTTTTGTTTGAAAATACTTATAAATTATGACTTTTATCGAAGAAATTTATCAATAAAATATAATTCCAAAAATTTGAATTTCTTGCATATAGAATTTCAATGATCATTCAATTATTTATGTAATGTGTATAAAAAAATTGGCTACATTTTAAAAAATAGATTACAAACAAATGTGTTTGCAAACAGTGCATATTCCAATGACGTCAGAGATACACCCCCCGCCAATATACATGGTCAATTATTTATGTAATATGAATAAAAAAAATTGGTTACATTTAAACAATAGACTACAAACAAATGTGTTTGCCAACAAATATTACAACAAAAGAATATGTTGCAATGACGTCAGAGATACACAGACGGCCAAAGTATACAATTACATCACAGACATCACCGTCAAGGTCAAAGATCAAGTGTACCACGTCGTACAAATCCCTCTTACTACTGATAGGAACGAAATAAGCAAAATATGTGATCATCATACATTGGTAAAATGATTTTTGTTCACAATTTTAGCATGACACTCCTTAATTACCGTTTAATATTATAAGCATTCAAAGCATAGTAACACCTAATCAAAAGAGTGTATAGAATTTCAACAAAATCGAGTCCATTATTGTAATATTATAGATGCAACGGACATATGTAGAAATTTATGCGAGACTTGTTAAAATTTAGTAGCAGATTGAAGATATATTTTTGGAATACAATTTTTCTTTAAAATTTAGGATTTTTTTTTGAAGATAGCTATCTCATTCTACTATTCAATAATTTTTTTATAGAAAAAAGTTTAACTCTTAGAAAAATTTAAAAATATATAATTCACAAATGTTCTGGGTTTCACATTTTTTACTAACTTGGCTTTGATAGTTTCCTGTCATTGAATATACAGTATAATCCCGATTTACAGCCACACTTTGTGAATATCACCAAAATCGTCTTCGTACAATGTTCATTATTATACTTAAATGTAGTGTAGAATCATCACCCAGGCTTCAGATGTGTAATAATCTATAACTATTTAGCGGTATCAATCTTCAGTTTCTCACAAGCGGGGTAATGTCTATCTAATTTAACTTTCGTTGTCTCATGTACACATTTTCTCGTTATCCAAAACTAAACTATATTTAGGATCCACACGATATTAGAACAACATGTAACAAGCCACTATTTAGGTAACCACATGAGAGAGACTCCAGTTAACAATGGGCTCACTGCCCGAAGCGGTATCTGATCACCAAGAAGCCATCTGCCATTCCGCAAAGGAGTAATGTTCTATCCATCGACAGACTCAGCTCATTCTCACTTGATCTAGCTTTATTATGTGTACCCTAACTATGTGATAATAAACAGTAATGCAGGCTCTATTCGACTTAATGACTCATTCTCGGATGCAGTGTAATTACTAGTAACATATTATTGCAACCGTTCATCAACACTAACTGCTAATACAAAAATCTAGTTAATATTTAGCGTAGCAGTTTCCTACCCTACATGTAGTAATATGATCAATGTAACTATCGACACTAGCTGCAACGTATTAAAAAGGAGTTAAGAACTATTAAGATATACTACAAAGAGCAGCTTCCTAAACCTATGACGATACTAACATATACAATGACCTTTATAGGTAAAAAGCCATTATGGGTCATAAGTCCAAGGTAAATAACAAATTTAGATCTAAAATAAGATAATTAAAGATAGATAATTCCTAGAGTGGCGATCTCGCCTTATCTCGTGTTTGTTACTATATGCAACGATTGAAAAGCATTGATAGCCAGCTAGGCGGTAGTTAAAAACCCCTATACATATACTTAACTGATCGGCACAATACATGAATCGCCTAGCTGCGCATTCAAGTTAATAATCAAACCTAGCAGAAATTTCTGCTTTAATATGGCGCTTACAAAATCGACGTGGAGCGTAAACGTCCACATGTAATTTGTCAAAAGTTCGAGTAACAAGTAATTGTTTTTACAAATTAATATCGAATTTAAATTGCATGGCTTGGTTTAATGCTAATCAATTGAAAACACAAAATTAGTAAAATTAAATAGATTCATAATTCGATCTTGTTCCCCAAATTCAGTTTTTTTGCTGTTTTCTAGTGGATTAGGCTACAGAGTAGCATTTAGGCAGAATGAAGATAAATGCATTATTTTAGCCGTAAACTGTCTAGAAAATTTTTTAATTTTTTCATGTTTCTTGAAAATATTCTTAACTTAAAAACAAATAATACAAATTTGTGAAATTTTCAAAATTTAACATTTAAGCATGTTCCTCATTAGATGTGCTCAAGCCTCAAGCTCGTGATTTCAAAACCTAATATGCTTGACAAATATTTTTGAAAATAAGGAAAAACGATTTAATATTAGGAAATCCGATATTTTGGCTACTTCATTTTAGATGCAATTTCAGCAATAATTATTTCCGAAAGTTTGATGGCGCTAAATCAGAGTTTATCTGTGATTGCACCAGCACAAAATCATGATAGTGTACAAGGTGACGCAATTTTTCATTAGTAATTGCTTTGGGCAGCTCAATTTGGGCCGGAAATCCTGGTTATGTACAAATTGTTCCATAATTTGACAGAGCTTTTTTATTTGGAGACATTTTAAATTCTTTATATCGACAGTGTTTGTTATATAAGTCAATTGCAAAATTTGTTAAATTTTTTCAATTTTCTTTCTAAAGTTAATTATTGTGAGATTAGTTGGTTTATTGACATTTTTAGTTAAAAATAAAACGGAAGAATACGATAAACTTGATAATACAAAAAAAGTTAGTAGTCACTTTCTATTTCATTGGTTGAATATTTGCTATTTTATTCGTAGGGAAAGGATCTGATATGCAAATATCATTTTTACGACTAGGTATCAAAGCAAATGGCCTTTTGGGAACCTTTTGAAAGAACATTTTTTTGATGTAAAGGTTTTCAATCTCTCTCGGCAAGGTTGCCCCAAAACCGATAAAAGATGCATATGGGTATCACGAGAGGCTGAAGAAGTCCAAATATGAAGAACGAATAATCAACGTTGAGCATTGCTCCTTCACTTCCTTGATCTTTGCGACGACTGGATGATGCAGCTGCTCATCTCATAAGACCATTAAGCAAATAACATAAGATAAGAGAATCTTTATTCAGATAAATGTTAACAATTAAATAACTGATAATTTATCTGGATAGCGTCATTAAATTCATAAAAACACATATATACAATTCACATAAATTACAAAAGAAATCTTGCAGGCTATGGATAAATTACTATAGTGCTATTTTAATAACGAGTTATAGTATAGTCATTGTTATAAAATTTGTATCCTAGCCATGATTTTCAAAAAATATATTTTTGCTTAAGGAAGATTTTTAAATGTCTTTTTAAAAGATTTCAATTTTTCAATATTTTTAATTTCTTTAGGTAGCAAATTCCAGGTTCAAATGGCGACATTAATGAAGGATTTTCTTAAAACGTTTTTCTTATACTTAACACATGTAAAAAGCTTTGATCTTGAATTCTGTTTATGAGTAAATCCCGGTATTCTAATCGTATTATTAGGTGGTAGGTTTCTGATTAGCTTGAAGAGTGTCAGAAGGGTATTCAATATAACCAGTTTTTTTTGAAAAAATAATTGACCTAGAAATTGCTCTGAAAGTAGCAGAGAAGAGGAAGGAGGCCTACTCAGATGTAATCAGGCATCTCAGAAACGAAATCAGCCTTACGCTTTTGAGAAGCACAAATAATGTATCTGCGTGGTTCGAGATCGCTCAAAGAAATCATTCAAATAGAACACTCGATTGCTGCCATGTGCACCGAAACTAGGATTAAATAAGCAATGCTGGCCATTTGACTCTAAAGCTGGACTTATGACATATCTTTCATGTTCCATATGTAGAAAACAATGCCCGCACACAATTACAGACGTTTGACAAAGTGCATAGACTGCAGACGAATGAAGCTACTTGTGAAGAGGATATAGACAAACTACATAATTCAATGCTTAATTGAACTTTAGTATTCTTAACATCAGAAATTTTAGTAAATAGTAACTAATTGGATTTTGTAAATATGTCGATGATTTTGAATGATTGTAATTATAATTTTGTATCAATAAAATTTAATGTTGCAGCAATATTTTTTCCATCAATTTTATTCTTCATTAACAGAGTTTTCTCAACGTTAATTTTCAACTTATTAAAATATTAAAAGCTTTTAATAGATTATATCATCAGCAAGTTCAATTGATTTGTTATTGAATAACAGAGGACCCAGTATTAATTCTGGTTACATTCCTTTATTTATGAATAACTTTTGATTTTCTAGTTTGTAAGTTTTTTGCATGTTTACGAAATTTCTTTGGTGAAACATTTAGAAATAAACGATGTTTGATTAAAATTTATGATCATTTTATATTGAAATATTTTTATTAGAATCATCCTCTTAAAATAGACGAAATTTGACATTTGTTGCAGATACATTGAAAGTCAATCTTTATATACTTAGTACTTGGTAAATCAACAATGTGCACTCTAATTCAACAATTGAGGAATATCGTGAATAATTATTTAAACAGTTTCTTCATCGAAATATTATTTGAATTTCATATATGACAGTCTGGATCAAACTCGGTTGAGAATTCTTGCATAAAAGCATGATCAAATATATATATATATATATATATATATATATACATACCTCCAATTCGCGCGGTGTGCACTTTTGAATCTTTTGGATACATTCAGCAATATGTGCAGTTTTTTTAATATGAGACATATTTGCAAAGAAATTTTATTGAATAAAAATTATTTTCCATCATTCACTATTAAATATTTTTATGGAAAAAGATAATTTTATTTTAGAAGAATAATCTAAGTGCAATACAGCATTTTGGGTTAATAGTGAACATTGGGAATTTAATGTCATACTCTTTGGCTGAAAGAATGCTCCAGCGACCTGCCAAATGTTAGGTAAACGTATTGCAACAGATTTAAAATTGTTACTCCTAATTGATGATGCAGTCATTGCTTATGATAATTTTAAGAACAATCTGCAAACGATTGAAGAAGTATTTTCTCGATTCAGAGAAGCTAATATTAAGTACAAGCCTAGTAATGGTTACTTCGCGTTTGACTCTGTCCACCATTTAGAATATGAGATAAACTCTGACGGTATTTAATTGGATCCACGGAAAGTGGACAAGCTTAGGCGTTGTAAGTGATTGTGAAACTGCATTTGAGAAAATGAAGAATAACATATGCAAGCAGACACTTTTATTGTACCCGAATTTTAATAGGACCTTTATGTTGGAAGTTGACGCGAGCAGAGATATAATAGGAGCTGCTCTTTTGCAGAATTCGCGTCTTATTGCTTATTTTAGTCATATGCTCAAAACGGCAAAGTGAGCTATTTGGTTACAGATCGCGAACTTCTTGCACTTGTTTTAATAGTTAAGCATTTTTTATTATACCTGTGAAGACGCAAGCTTGACGTTATTACCGATCTCCAACCTCTGATCAGATTCCAAAGCTCCAGTAAATTCGCGTCATGGTCGTTATTGTCAAGTTCTTGAAGAATATGATTTTGACATTCATTATCGCAAAAGGTCCCAAAATGTTCTAGCAAACGCTGTGAGCTGCTTACCTCTCACATTATATCTAGCAGCTCCATCTTTTGTAAAACAGCATGCTGTATGCTATACAGTGAATGAAGCTGATGCTGATGAACTAATTCAATAAAAGGTAATTTTGGAGTGAAAAAGGTCATACAAGCAGTTAAAGATGCAGGAAGTTTTTTTCCATCTATGAGACAATGAGTTTCAATGTTTTTAAATGAGTGTGAGGCATGCTATTGAAACAAATCGTACAGTACAAAGTGTAATAATGGTAGATTATTATTATTTTCTGAAGTACAACCGATGGAGCTTGTATCAGTTGATATTTTTGGCTCAATGTCGGCGTCCGGAGTCTATCGTTACATTATAGCAATGATAGATCATACTACTCGGTGGTTAGAAGCTTCCACAGTTGCGTAAAGGGTGCGTGAACAATGGACATACAGATTTGGTACCCCACGGTGGATTCAGTCTGATCGAGGCAAGCAATTCATCAGCAGAGTGTGGAATAAACTTTTGAAAATATTCAAGATTTGGAAAAAATTGACAACTCCGTACAGGCCGCAATCAAATAGCATAGTGGAAAGATGTCATCTTACCTTAAATGATCGCTTTAAAAGGTGTTCCAGTAACAGTGGGTGTCACTTAAGAGAGGCTGTATATAACATCAATAATGTTGTCCTTGAGAAAAATGACACGTCACCTTTTTAAATGCTCGCCTATAATTCCAAAAGATTGGCCAGCCATTGCCGATGTTTTTGAAAGTTCAAAAGGAAAATGTCCTCGATTTGCATATTTAAAGAATTTTTTCAGAGGAGCTGTTTGGAACCGTACTATCTACATAAACAAAAGGTGAAAAGATTGATGTCTAATCAGGCAATTCAGCTACAAATGGTCAAATGTGCAATATTACGGACTGTTGTCGGGAGTATGATTGGTTCAGATGGTGCCACACCATCTGGGGAGGGCAATGTATAGATGGTAATTATTTGCAATTATTGACACATGTGAGGATGCTTACCATTCAGAATATTATATATACATATAGGTCGTTTGTAAGCGTGTTTTTTATGAATGAACTCCCTTGATAACTCTTTGTTTGCTATATTATGTAAAAATGTAAAATTGAGATTATTCATCATATACTGCTAACTAATCTCCATGTCTGTTTTATACAGAAATTAATGAACAAATCCTAAAATATAGAAATAAATAAATTTAGATATTAATGAAACATTGGGTTGGTAGAAACGAAATATTCTGAAAAAAATTATAATAAGTAATTTTCCATGAAATCTCTTCAAATAATGAATAATATCAGGTAATGTTAAAACCCATTTGATATAAAATATAAAAATGAAAAATTCAATTATTTGGTTTCGATCCATTTGTGGAATGAATTACTATACACATTTAAGAAACTAATTCGCTAGAAATTCTTAACAGTAATATAACAAAATTACACACAATCTATGGGTCAGAGCTATTAAGGAAACACTACAGAAGGCTAAAATTGACAATCACTACAATGTTAACAGAAATTGAAACGTTAATTGAGTGAAATTGTAAATGTGTCCCATCAACTTTTTGTAATTCATCAATATTTATGCTAATTATTACAAAATAAGGTTCCTATTTTTTTAGCCGACTTTAGCAAGCATTTATACACCCAAGTATACCAAAATTCAATTTTGTCCAAAATATTAGAAAGTTTCATAATACTAAATATGCAGACGATATTGCTGTAATATCACAATATAAGTGTTTGTGCTATTCTAAACTAAATATTTTTTATAACATGAGGCCTACTGTATACTGTAAGCACCGCCTGGCAACTTCCAGTGGAATTTTCTAAAATGAGGCATCAAAGCTCCTCACGTATAGGCCAACATTTGAGGTAAGGTGTTTTTAGAATAAAGAGCAAAGAATTAGTAATTATAAATTTCTCTGAACATTTTTGAAGCAATTTTGCTTTAAATGATATTGTCTAAAAGCCATGTCTAAACATGAGGCAATTGTCCATAGAACTTTCCTGCTAATGACTATTGTCACTTTTTTAGATAGGCTCCACAAAATTCATTCAGAAAGTCTATGTCTTTAAGCTATTTGAACATATAATTTTCTTTGAATTTTTGTCATATAAAATATCAAGTTTTTTAAAACAACAAAAACAACATATATTTAAATTCTCATGTAAATATACATTTATTAAGTTTACAAACCTATTAAGAAAATAAATAATGCAACTTTTTTCATATGGGTACCATTGTCCTAAAAATGTTTCGTTAATCTCTCACCACTAGTTTCATTAACGCCACCAAAATTTGTTATTGGGGTATTCGATCATTTGTTCTATCTCAGTTCTTGTTTATTAAAAACCCTAAAGAAAAAAGCAAAATCGAAATTGGAGAAGATATTCAAGTGAAGACTAAACATAATTAGTAACAAATTTAAAAATAAATAAAGTGCAGATACCTCTTAAAATAATTGGAAGCTCTTCAAAGTAATATATGTTTATCGATATTTTGTAAAAGAAATGCGAATATTTCTAATCAAACAAATCTAAATACAATTACACTTGGTAAAACAAAGTGTAATAAAAAATTAGTGAAGTACGGATTCTTAAATTATTCAATGTCCCAATGAAACAAATTGGACTATAGCACAAGAAATAACAAAGCTATATATTTTTTAAGAAGAAGTGGGAAAACATGTATGTAGGAAAAAATATCAATTATCGGAATGGTTATAGAATGAGATGTACAACTCAAAAATATTATTTGAAAAATATTTATTAATATATGTGTTGTTTAGAAATGTCACTAATAAACAAAACCATTACTGTGATAACAAAGCTCATATGAAGAAAGATGCATTATTCAGATTCTCAATAAATTTCTAAACTTAATACATGTAAATTTACATGAGAACTTAAACATATGCTGTTGTTAAAATTCGGCGGTATTGAATTAGGGATTATTGATTGCTGACATTTTTTGAATCTTCATTTTGATCTGAATGACATCTTCATTTTCTCAGATAACTAAGTCATAATATTGATAATGAACAAATGCAGACTAACATGAATTGCTGAACAAAGCATGACGGTATTGACCTCATTGATTCATCCATTAATTTATGCATTCTATAAATTTAATACCTGTCCATAATTATATAAACCTTTCATGAATAGGGCCTAAATTGATTTAATAACCCTTAAGAAGCATGTAATGGAATTCACTGCATTCAAATATTTAGTTATATCCTAGTTATCCCTATTTATTTAGTTATCCCTAAACCTCATTTGACTATTAAGAAAATTCAAATTGCAAATTTTTGTGCATTTTTTGAAACTATATATAAAATTATAATTCTCCTATAAACTTGTCCAATTCATTATATTAGATAATTGGAAAGACGTTCAGAATTTAATTTCTGGTCCAAATAGTCATCTGAGGACCAATATGTCATGTTTACTAAAATTATAAGAGAATTATTTTATTATTTTTAAAAGAAACATCTAACAAATTTTATAAAATCTCCTTCAATGATATCGAAAAACCTGCAAGTCTCTACACGATAGTGAGTTCCGCATCTTCCCTTATTGTAGCAGTACTGTACTGTAGTGGGCATTTCAGAAATGTCGCCGCGCCTAAATTACGCATGTCAGCGAAATTGATGAATTCCTAATAAAAATTTCATGAAATATATTTTTTCCCAATTACAATAATATCTACTATTAGTAGACTATGTTCCGTATGGGCGTTAGCAATGCATTATTGATGCTAGAAAATAGGATGACATATAGTTTGTATATATTTTGAAGCATTACCTCGTAGCACACTGTACATTGCTTCGCTTTGCAATTTATACGCACAATGAATATAAAGTTTTTCATAAACATATATTTGAAAACAAAAATATTGTATTTGACAAGTAAAAATTGTGGGCAAATATAAAACAACAATGTACATGTACATATTAAGCGTTTCTACCTCTTAATATCATCAGCTTGCAGCGAGTAGCACATATACACTGCAGGCAACATACCATGCAGCAGCTTCCAAAGCGCATTGGTTTGCTCTAAGTAAAATACTCCATTGTATCCTGGTGTTAGGAAGAATTTAAAAATTTTGATTTTGGACAAGTTATTGAAAATTATTTCATTTATTTGTTCACAAAAATATGAACTCGAAGGATTATTCAATAGGATGGCAAATACTTCCATACTTTCTTATTTATTCTATATTATTAACATATTTCGTAATTTTCAAAAACTTTCACAGGAATTATTTCATATGTATTTTTGGATTTCATGACATCAAGTTTAAAGCTATCATTTGAATTAATAGATCTGGATGGATTCTTCATAATGATTGACCCAATTATCATTTTCATTTCCGGTATAGCAATTGTTACCTATTGAATGTCACTTGCAATAGTAATAGAATACTTATCATTCATAGCTTCTGATACATACATTAAGATCCAATATAAATTGCAACTTGAGCAGCATTGTATTTCTGATACAGTTGTTACCTCCAATATTCTCTTTTTGAAGACTTTTGTTAATTAGCAGGCTGGGGTTGGGAATATTTTAATTGATTTTTGAAAAATTCATTTAAACTCTACAAATGATAAAAACAATCTCTTTAAATTTAATCACTCATGGAATGTTGTCTGCTGCAAACAAAAAGCGTGTTTGAGAAATCTCTGTTGTTTTGCGCTGGTGGAAATTGATGTACGTAAGCAGAGAATTTTAGTAATTTAATATGTAAAAATTGACATTTTCTTCTAGTGATACAAAGGGGTGATTGGGGCAAGAAACTACTCCTAATATTAGTACAACACGAATAACTTCATTAGTTGAATTCATAGTGAAGTGCTTGTGGGTCTTTATGACGTGGCATAAAAAATGTGATTGAGCTGACCGGGCAATTAGATTGGTCATCTTTACCAATATCACTACAGTCGCTAGCCTAAGGTGCCACTACATATTTTATCAACCAACCTGATAAGACAAATACATATTCCTGTTGATGTTGCAATCTTGGCAATCTTGGATATANGGGGGGGGAGGGGGGAGATTGTCAGAAGGAAGGTTTATGAAATATATCAATAAGACACAGTTATATAATGTAATTGCAACACAATGAGTATTTACATACAAGGAGCTCCTTGACATATTCATCAATATATTATATCCAAATTGAATTCATAGTGAAGTGCTTGTGGGTCTTTATGACGTGGCATAAAAAATGTGATTGAGCTGACCGGGCAATTAGATTGGTCATCTTTACCAATATCACTACAGTCGCTAGCCTAAGGTGCCACTACATATTTTATCAACCAACCTGATAAGACAAATACATATTCCTGTTGATGTTGCAATCTTGGCAATCTTGGATATATCTAGCCCGCACTAGGAAAGGAAGTTTAATCAATGAGTTTCTTCCTTCACTTGAATCAATATGTTAAATTTTTTTTAATCAAAAATTGCAAACATAAATGTAATTGATATTACAGCATTTTTGAAAGATGGCATTTTGTAATGGTTAAGATTGGCGCTTTCGAACATCTAAGTTAATTCATTGTAAAATTTGGAATGTTATATACCAAAGCCGAAGCGGACTATAGGTTTGCTACAATTGGAAGCCAAACTCTGGTTAAAATATTACAAAAAATTATTGTGAAATTTTGAAAACAAATGCTTTAAAAATTTTACAAATTCCTGATTAATCTTACAGCTGAAAATTAATGAACAAAGCAAGCTGAAAGTTTTTCAACATGCCAATGATTAGTTTTGAAAATATTAGATGTGCTAAATTCAGCTAAAAAAATTTTGCTCTTGCCAATAATGGTTTGTTATACAACATTTAAATTTTTGACCATTATTTTAGTTGTTTGTTCACTTTATGACTTGAAGAAATTATCTGTAGTAAACAGAAACTAAATGAAAAGACGTTTAAATTGAAGAAAAGATAAATCACAATAACAATTTATAATGCTTTACCTCAAGATATTAAGGGTATTTTTAAAATTAACAAAATTAAATCTTTCCTACTTCAGGAAAAAAAACTCACTTTTGAGTGTATAGAAACCTTCCAAAAAACACGAATTTTGAAGACTCCATCATGGAAAACTACCTGTTGTGGCCAGCTATTAGTATCTACGGATATTTTTCCTTTCAAATCAACTCCAAATGAGCAAGACTACCTCTTGTTGGCCAAGTTTCATTTGAATTGGATTAGTAGAATCAGAGTTATGAAGGGTGGCGGTATCCACCCCCACCGGTATTACACCAGCCAAAAAACCCGCTATATATAGGGTTAAACTTTAGCTTTTCAAAAAATGTAGATCTTTTTGACTTCTTGTATTGTGTAACATTTAGTATATTTAATGGTTTTGAACTGTCTAAAGGTCGATACATTTATGAACACAATATATTCAGGAATGGATCGTACTTAATCTCTTAAGGTAATTAGTATAACACTTCTTACGATATCATTCATTAGGAGCATACTTAAATTAAATTATTGGGCGGTTAGAGGCTCAAAAATTTACTGACTGCATGCATTTCAAATATTTGCGAAAGTGTAGTTTCGCAATGATTAGAAATCGAATTACATATTCGGGCTGACTATTCGAATGCTTGTTAAAAATAATTGACAACTTTTAAGCCAATTTTAGGTAAGAATTTATATTCATATAGCATATTTGTACACGTAATAAGGTCCAGTGAAAATAGTGCATCTAGTGCACTTGCAAAATTCTTTGTCTTTGCTTAACAAATTTTAAATGTTTTCAAATTTTTAATGGTTCAACCACTGGCGGCTCTAAGCTAGTGCGAGCATGGACGACGAGCATATTTTGTGCGGTAAAAAAGTTCAAAAAATTATTTTTTAAAACACCTAAGCTTTTCAAAAAGCAAAAAATGTATGATAAATATTTTAGAATCCACTTAAATAGTCAAATTATTTAAAGGTAGCTTATTGTTCCATTTCGGAAATATTTTCATATATTTGAAAACTTTAACAGTAATCTATGACTGATTGAAGCGATTACCATGATTTTGAAACAACCTTGAATATTGCAAACCTTATTTCTATGAGTAATGATAATCTTAACAAAGAACGCAATTCAATGAATCGAGAAGTTTGTGGTTTGAAGTTATTCTCAAATCAAATTTTATTTTGGAAACCTCCAAAAGTCGAAAGACAAAATTGCAATGAAAAGTTTTATGATATACTTGATTTTTTACAAGGAAGTATTTTTTCCTGTTATTGACGGAATAATTGCAAGGATGGATAGAATAATCTCCTGATGCAAAACAGTCAAATATTAAGAGTCTTCTTCTTTTTTGATGCAGCAAATAATGGTTTCTTAAATGTGAAAGAACTGAATTACAAGGCCTTAGCACGTTGATAGAAATGATTTATTGTATAAGTCTCATACTTTAAAAAGATAAATTCAACACAAGTCACTGAATGGAACAAATTTTACAGAGATGCAGTTTTTCAAGTCTAGAAATGTGTAAAAATTGGCATGACATTACCAATAAGTAATGCAGGTTGCGAACGCCAATTTGATTGTATGATGAAAAGCTAATGACTGTTGAATGACAGGAAAATCTTGCAACTAATTCTCTCAATCGAAATCATGCACAAAAAGTTTAAATTGAATTTGTTGTAAGAAAATTTGCAAATAAATAAAAAATTGAAGAATTACTTTTGTCTAAATTTTTCAAATATACTGTACTTATTAATTAATTTTCATACATGTTAGAAGGTTTTAGGAACACATTGAGAGCCTTATAATAAGGTCTAAGGGTTCTCTGGTTAAAAAACGTTTAAAAATGAGTATGAAAATCATAGTTGTTTTGCCAATGATAAAAATATATAGAACCGGATTTAGCCGGGTGATTTCTAAAAACTGGCGAGGCCACTAGGTACAACTTGCAGTTAATAAGTACCAAGATTTTTAATATAATTTAATTATGTAAAAAGTATGATTTAAGAATTCAAACATCAACCGGCTTTACTTTGTGTACTTTATAAATAAATAACAGGAAATTTGAATTGAGGAAAAACTATTTTTTAGAAAATAGGTCGTTTATTGCTGAATCTAGCATAAAACTTTCTTTCAGCAATTTTAATAATTTTCTGGATATTAAAATGAATTTTTACCGCGGAAATCCTTATACTTAAGACACAATCATTCGAATTTTTATGTATCTCTTTTCTGATAAATGAAGGTTTTCATACAATCAGGCAAAATTTTGAAAACATGTAACAAATATATTAGTTTTTACGAAACTTTTTGAAATTCAAAATATGATAATACGTTTGCGTGATGTGATAATGAAAATCTCTACTTTGCATAATTTAGAGTTAAGAATTAAAATTTCACGGACATTTTAAGCACTGAAGGCATTTTCAGCTTTTACTTAAAGGCTTGTGGTGCCTTCAGATTTCAAATATATACATTCGTTTTTACGCTATCAGCGCTTAAATATTTTTGAAAAAACCATCATAGATTTTTAAGAGCCATTTTACGATTCAACGCGAAAATTTTCCGTAGCAGCTAAAAGAGCTAAAGAATCGCAAACTACTAAATAAAGTATACAATTAGTATTTTTAAAATGCTTCGAAATATCATCTTCCAAAAGGAATTTTTGTCTTAGCATCACCGGAAACAAAAATTGCAAAAGAAATGTTATCAAGTTTTAAGTGTAAGAAATTCTCTTAAATGCGTCAGATGTGCATGTATATGTAGAAAATGACGTAAAGTGAAGAAAACAAAGCAAACTACTAGTGTACAGCAATCCAAAACGTCAGAAGCCGATCCTCCACAACCGGATTCGTTACCAATTCCTCTCTTTCTACTTTATGTCATGCATTTGGTATTGATAATAGAACTGTAAGGTCAATTCCCGGTGCTGAAAAACGTAATAATGTAAAAATGGCAGATTTGGATGAAGATGGAAAAGCTAGTTTAGTAAAATTAACAAAATCTGTATTGAAAAAGTGCTTAGCATTATTTTTTCAGAAGATGAAGAAGGCCTTATGAATTCGGTTGCTGTATGCATTAAAACAATACCATATTTTAAAGCAAATTGCCTGAACATATAACTAAACTAAGTGTAACTTCGCAAAAATTATTCAATTTCAATAAAAATTGTAGAATTTCTGTTTATATGTTTATATTAATTGAAGCAGGCTTTTAAAACATACAAAAATCGATTTGCGAACATTTGATATCAAAAAGTGCAACAAGCCCCATAGTAACGATTACCGGGTTGAGTCGTGAAACGCCTCTTAAAAAATTCTTAATAGAAATTGGATTATTTGGGGTTACTAACATAAGCATGCAAATTTTGCAATATAGGCTCTAAAGTTTTCAAAATCGGTAATTTGAAATAGATACTAAATTAAAGAAAATCAGAAGTCCCCAAAAAATATAACAAAGATTTAATCAACTTATTAAGTTATTAGATCTCAACATGAGAAATTTCACCACAATAATTTCATCAATTTTGTATATTTTAAAATTTTTGTAACTAGTATGTTAAATTTGACTACTTGGAGTTCAGCAATAAATTCTTAGGCTTTTTATTCCTTAATTTTCAAAGTTTAGAAAGATCAGCGTGATACACTGTGTATTTTCTTATGTGACAGGCGTGCAGCTGTTTTGCAGCGAAGATTCCAAATTTGCTACAAATTATATTGACTATCTCAAACAGTATTTCCATACTTCTTAAACCCTCTAAACACCAAGGAATAAAATTTAAAATCACCTAAAAAATTATCATCTTTTTGAGATCAATATTATTGATAGGAAGAAGCAATTGCTAAGGCTCGCTATCTCTAAAATGGCATAACTTAAAATGAGTTGAGGCTGACTTTCTGTTTAGTTTTAGTGGTGATCTTAAGTATTAGTATAAGAAACAAGCCATTGAAAGGATATTGGAATTTTTTAAAAAGATGGGTTTGCCAATGTATCCATACAAAGCTTGTTAAAATACTGAAGAATTAGGTACTTACTTAAAGCCAAAGTATAAACATGTTTCATTTGCTAATCTATCATCAATGCTACACATAGCATGAAACTCTTCTAAATTGTAAAAATATGGGAAAAACGGGATCGCAAAAAGATGATCCTCTCCTTCTCTCATGTCTCGCAATTCCACAGATTCAGAGAGAAAATTTGCATCTAAATTAATGAATATTATGAATCATAAACTAGTTTAGCTAAATATTAATAATAAGTTTCAAATTTTAAGAATGACTAA
Organism: Hofstenia miamia; assembly: GCA_900660155.1. Taxonomy (NCBI): domain Eukaryota; kingdom Metazoa; phylum Xenacoelomorpha; order Acoela; family Hofsteniidae; genus Hofstenia; species Hofstenia miamia. The sequence continues at coordinate 1,282,515 of CABFPE010000109.1, forward strand.
TACTAAAAGATTTTCAGTGTAATTTAATAAAAAAACAGCCCAATTAATTTTAAACGACAATATCTTAACATGTGCATTAACTTTAAAATTTTTTTCAATAAAGTAAGTCTAGAAAAATTATTATTGGAAGTTGAAACCAAAAAATCAACTTTTNTAATTTTAAACGACAATATCTTAACATGTGCCTAGCAATAAAAAATATCATTAACTTTAAAATTTTTTTCAATAAAGTAAGTCTAGAAAAATTATTATTGGAAGTTGAAACCAAAAAATCAACTTTTACTGTAAATTTTTCAAATAGTGAAGACATCAGACATAGCAAAAAATTGATTTAAAACACATTTATACAATAGAAATATAGCACACATTTAATGGAATGATTGTATGCTGTGTAAAACAATATATACTCGCGAATAAATGAAAATTAAATAAATATTCAATTTATTTGGTCACATTTATATTAAGCCTTGCCACCATTTGAAGCTATTAAATTGCTATGTCAAAGTAGAGAAAAAAGAATTTGGATAAAAATTTCCAGAACATTTGCATAATAGGGAGTAAAGATCAGACAGTGAGAAATAGTATTCCCAAGATATTTGAGTTCTGATTTAAAATATATAACAAAATTATCAATAGAAAGAGATTTGGCAGAAAGTGACCATGAAGATTTAATAAAAATTCTCTAAACGTTGTGTGTTTGAAAGGAAGATAGTTGTGAAAGACTAAATAGAAGATTGGAGATAAGCATTGTTAGATGATAAAAACCTAGTATCACCTGCATACGACATGCAGCAAGAAAAGGAAGTTGAAATTGATTGAATAAAGTCAATGATGAATGTAGGTAAAATACAAGGGCCTCTGATGGAGCTTTGAAGTATTACCAAGAGATAGTGGCATAACTAGGCATAACTCTGTGGGTGCCACATTCTCTAAGTGCTGGCTGTAGTTTTCATAAGCATAAATCATTTAAATGAACAGTTTTCATTATAGTTTGCGTGACAATTTTAATGCTTTTTACTGTTAAGCACAACACATTGTACGTATTAAGGAATACAGCTTATATAGGTTCAGGAATACAGCACTATCAATCATATGCACAATGTCTATAAGATTACATTTATCAGAAATAATCATCTGTTCTTGTTATACATGTACGTATCTGAAACACAGTCAGCTCTGCAGTAGGAGGTATACTATTGTCATAATTGTCACAATCTCACTACTATGGATTCAATCAGGAAGTCTTCACTATTTGGTACGAGGCAGAAAGCAGCTCTCATCACAATGGAATACATCATCAGAAAACCGAATTTCGAAATCCACGCTTCATAATTACCAACATAGAATTCAAAACCTGTTGCAGCATGTCACTTCATTTTCCATTCCTTCGCAATATTAAGCATGACCATTGTTGCTTCTTTTAAGCTGGAGATCTCATCATCCTCATCATAAGTCTGTAGCTCATTCATAACATTTTTGAGTGACACAAGAAAGTCTTCGCAAAAGCTAAAAGTAGAATTTGCACTTTCTATGATCTTAGTGAAGCTGTATAAATCCAAGATTCTGCTACATCATATGTCATTTCTTTGGGTATTACTGGAAATATAAAGGCATTCTAGACAAAAATCTAGCCTTTCTGAGAGCTGAGAGCATAACTGCTGCTTCTGCAACCATATTTCAACAAATCGGGAAACTTCTTGTCATGGACATAGCCAAGATGCAAAGCTATAGACAAAGAATGGTGCTTCTTGTACTGGAAGAACGTGTCAATTGAATTGACTGATGTAAGAACCTAGTCTTGGCCTTTACACCTATTACAAAAAGACTGAGCTCATGGAAATTCAGGTTTAATAATATTCAAAACTGTATTCACTGAACAAGATATAAGCTCGTTTTGTACAAAAACAGTTCCTAACCTGTGGCTATTAAAGGCAATGTGGACTAAGAAGTAAGTGCGCCCAATATGAAAACTCATTTATATAAATTTGTTTATCATTTAATGCTTCTTTAATTAAATCTAATAAAGTAATATGATACATAAATACATTAGTTTACTTTAACCTTTTTTTTCAGAAAGATTGGCTAACTGAACAGAAAGAGGTACAGCTCCTCGAAGTAATGGGCCTGGCCTATGCTAACTGAGGGCTTTGATAATTTTTATAGAAATACTATATTATAGTCGACGTACAGACCCGAGAATTATGTTTCTAGAATAGAGCAATGATTTCTCTCTATGGTAGGGGTAATTTATTCAATGAGTGCCACCCACAGGCTCCCATATAGCTACAACACTACCAAGAGAGAAACTAATATGTATTAATAACATTTTGATAGCTGCAGATTAATGAGAAAAAGATTAGCCAAATTTGAAAGTAGATAATTTAGAAATAAGATGATAGTGATAGACGATATTGAACACTTTTTAAAATCATGGTAGATGAAATAGAAGAATGATAAATTTGAGTATACTAAAGTAGTAAGTCTACAAAGAAGAAAATGAATTTGATGTTAAGAGATGAGGATGCTATTTTCTATAAAATTAGTTTTGAAAATTATTTTTTTTGAAAATCATTGAAAAATATGAATAGAGACAGTCAAAAGAAGAAGCAAAGATGTTTGAATAGAGTCTTTTGAAACTTCTATATGAAGATAATTATGGCTCTTTCCGATTGAAATGAAAATTAAAATAATTGATCGGAAAGACAGTAAAAAGGGTTGGCAATTGAAGATGCCATGTTCTTTAAAAAAACTGGAGGAAGATCAATCAAATGAGGTCAAATATTAATTAACTGTAAAAGAGAGAAAATATAATTAGTATTAAAACTATTTCCACCAGTGTTACTTTTCCGTAACAAACTAATTTATCCGCATTTGAGAACAATTTCATGTAAGACTGTTAAGAACTATTGAAAGCTTTTTACATTGACACATCTATGGGGTAGGGCACGCTCATGCAAGCATGAAGATCAATGTAAACATATTTTTATCCTGAATTACATGCAAATAAAAATTTGTTTTCAATGAGAAATCCCATTTTTTCTATACCCAGTGTTCAGAAAATCAGACCATGAGAACAACAGCTACCCTGAAGTATTTTGATTTACTTGAGGCGCCTAACTAACAGAAAAATATACATTTAATCTTGATCATTCAACTCAATGTAAGCAAACATAAGTTTCTTTTATGGTAAAAATATTCGGTCACTAAAAAAGTTTAATATATCTAAAAATAAACCTTTTTAATTAAGGGATGCGTATTTATAAACAAGAATACTATGTAGGTGGTGCTATATGCAGAAAATTTAGTTTACTCAAAATGGGATGCGATGGGACTGGAACCAATAAATTATGCTGCTGCATGTCGTATTTTTGAGAATAAAAATGTACGAGTGCTACATTTCTAAGAAAATTGAGTCGTGATATATTAATTTGCTTCATAAATTTGTGCATTAACAGTGATTGAATTTTTGATTACAAAGTGTGCGACAAAATGTATTGCTCTTTTGTATTTCTTTGAATTTGGCTTCGTTATTGTGACTTAAATAATCCAGTTTAAGAAATAGCACTGTAGACATTCACATATTTCATCACAAATCTGAGAAAATGGTCAAATACTTTTATTATTGGTGGTATGGAAACCTAATCACAATTTTTCAATTTTTCAAAATCAAAAATGGTAAATTTTGTATTTAAACCGAAAGAATCAATCAAATTAATAATTTCATAAATTTTTAAGTTACTTCCTATCAAATCTACTCCACAAATCAATAGTTTCTTTAAAATATATTGGTAGACGTCATTTATAGTAGCTAAATCACAGAAACTTTCATAACTTAATGCATCTAATTCAACATCGAGAAGGTTGGCGATTGCAAAGTCTTCCTCAATTATGCACCACGAAAAACATCAGAAGCTTGACTGAAGAAGCTAGTCTCACTATCAAAGTTACGATTAACTTCTCAGCAACTGAAAGCCGAATAGGGTGATGGAAATTGCGTTTCCATGCGAAATGTTTGTGGAATTTTGTCTGCAAGAGGGCTGCATAGTAGATTAACTTCCAAAAGACCACATATAACGAAGCAGCAAAAAAGCTACCGATTTTCATGGTGTCACTCTAAGTTGTTCAACACTTATAGCGATTGAAATTCGATTATTGTATTCAGAACTATTGCCTTTGATGGAAGAAAAAAACATTTTGCAGCATATATATATATATATATATATATATACATTCATGAGCCCTAACTCTATTTTATACAGTAAAATTCGTTGATTTTGATTAAAAACTATTAAAAAAGAGTTGAAATTTGAAACCTAACAAGTTCTTAGACATTGTTTAATATAGAATAAAATCAGCAATCTATGGCACATCTGCTGCAATTTAATCTGTAATTAATTTCACAAGCTTCCTACATTTTACTCTGTATTATTTTCTAATCACTGCCATTATCATCTTATTCATTTAAACAAAGGGTATTCTAAGCATGTGGACCACTATTATTATCATCATACCTCCCAAATATTCTTTCAAATTTTGAATGTACTGTATTTTAATCCCATAAACATTTCTAAATTCAATACTCAGTATATATAAAAAGTAGCAAAAGGTTATTCACATCGGCATTTATTATAATTATATAGAAACATACTGTCAATTCTGTTCGAATAAATCACTTTCGTGAAATTTTCATATAGCTCTGGAATATAAACATCTATTAAAGAAGAATTTACATTGGATCCTTCACATAATGAATCAGCATGAATTGTGTGAATTGAATCAATACAAAACCGTTCGAAATATCTAAAAATAAAATGAAGAATGGACTGCATATCAAAAGTTGTGCAGGCCAATTAGGTTTTCAGGAATAATCAGATCCTTCTTTTCAAGAAATTCGTTTTTGAAAAACTCCTCTAATTTCGATTCTGTAAACATTAAAATATTATATTGCAAAGAAATATTATATTATTTTTGCCACATTTGTAAAATACAATGACTTGTTTAATTCACGAGTTAAGAAGATTACTCCTTAAAATTTACCCTTAAGTTAATATTATTATTTCATTTCTTCTCAAAGCTTCATGCTGGTATCCCTTTCAGCTCGGGGAACTCACCAGTTCCTAGGGAGTCTGAGAGCTTTCCTCAGGACTCTAGCTGTTCCTAACAATGCTGCCTTCTGTGCTACAGCTCCTCCCACTTTGGTACTCCCAACTCCTCCAAGTATCTCTTATGCTTCTTACTCAATGCTTCTAGTGCTAGTAGAACTATCCGGGAGTTCTTCAACATTCTTTAACTTAAACAGCCTTTCTATTTCTTCTGCCAACTCCCTGCACTTGTCTATCTTCTCTTTCTCATTGCTTTCAACATTTGTGTCCTTTGTTACTGCTATGTCTATCACTATTCCCAATCTTCTCTTTTTCTACCACTACAATTTTTGGTCTCCATGCTTATATTTCCTTGCTTGTCTGGATATTGAAGTCCCACAGTATCTTAACCTTATCATTCTCTATGACTCCTTGAGGCTTGTGCTCATACCACTTGTCTCCTACTTCTAACCCATGCTGCCTGATTAAGCTTTAATGTACCATTCGCCCCACCTTGTCATGCCTGAACTTATACTCATTCTGCGTCAACTTCTCACACCCTGCTATCAGATGATCTACTGTTTCCGCCTTTTTTACATAGCCTACATTTATCACTTACTTCTACTCTTCTGTCTATATGCTTCTTCACCCAGTTTTTTCTTATTGCTTGCTCCTGT
>CABFPE010000109.1:1308464-1326243 GCA_900660155.1 Hofstenia miamia
TTGCCATTTCATTAAATGAGTACCAGTAGTCAGAACAGAGCCATAACTGACGATTCCATAAATATGACAACGGACCTAGTTTATTAAAAATTTTCGGGGAAAGAGTGAAGTTAGTATTTTAATCCTGGACCTAAGACCTGCAATTTTTTGAATTTTTAAATTTAGATGTTTATCAAANAAGTAAGTTGCAAGAATTATTATAATGAAAATGGTGTAACAAATGAAAGAAGAGGAAAGCTGAAAATTATAGAAAAGGGCAATCACTAATGAAAAAAGTGGGGGCTTGCATACACATATAACATTCTTTTCTGATTGCATGAAAATTAAATAACAACAACCAGTCTTACATATTATAGTTGTAATTCTGTTCAAATTATGTTTATGAAATCAAATGAGAAAATCTGTTTTTGAAGAAAATGTCTTATCCAGTTTTGTCCTGATGTGCAATCTCTGGATCATGCGCTATCTTAAGCATCAAAATCAACACATAATTTAAAAAAAAATATTTCTTACCCTAATAGATTTCTACAAAAAATAGTAGATTGCAACCTATTCTGATTTGCATTGGGGTAAACACGAAATTAGCAAACTATTCTTTATGGAAACACATGAAACAATGTGTAAATAATAACATTTTTGAGCAAAAGTTAACTATTTAGCAGCAATTTGCCTTTTTTCTGAATAAGGCGATTGTCAATACATATATGGATTAAGCTGTTGAAAACCAAAATGTATTAGATTTGAAAAAATATTTTTCTAAACAAAAAGCCTTATAAAATCGAAGTATATAGGAAATTTCAAAGAGAGGACTGCAATCAGAATGATTGTGTAGAATTAAACAGTGAAATAAATTTTAATGCAAATCATGGAAATTAGAGAATGCATTTTTTCAAAATCCCCCCTCCCTACCAAATATTTATTTAAAATTTACATCAAGTTCAATTCGATTACTTAGTAGGTTCGTAAAGAAATTGTAAAATCCATACATTTGAAACATTTTCCATGTTTTTGACATGGAAATATATTAAGAGAATTATTTTTCGAATATATCAAAGCTTTCTCGGTGATTCAAAATTGGATATCAAGAAATGTGTTGCGAGTGGTACTGATGGTGCATCCAATATGCAAGGTGCCTACAATGGTTTTGCAGCAGGACTTACTACTGTTTCTCATATCAACTTCACGTTTGGTGTCATGCGCATGTCTTGAACCTGGTGATGGTGGACGCTTCACTTTCCCAGTGCAACGAATTTGTTCGGGCTGCTTAACTCGTGTGCCGTGAATCGCATTTACAAATGGATGTATGGAGAAAATATGCTGATGATGGTAGACGACTTAACACACTTCTAGGCAAAACTAGATCGTAAGAACTAAGGAGAAAATAAGGAGAAGATATTGAGAACAACATTTGGAAATATTTATGAACCTGAAGGGTCGTGTTTTGTAGCACTTGAGGAAATTGAGGCATGTATTTATATGACAGCCGAATTTAGGTATAATGCCAAATGCTTGCAAAACGGTCTGCTGAATTATGAGACGATTGTCACTGCCCAACTATACTTGCGCATTTCTAAGCATACCATGCCATTGTCTATGTACATACAAACACAGGGCATGGACTATTTTACAGATCATAAAATGGTCATGACAACATTGGATGCCCTATACGAATACTCTCGTGATTTTGATTTTGTAAGCTCAGCTGCTTCTCGTTTTGCAGCATGGGCAAGCAATTCTATGCTTGGTATCAGCAAATCAGTGCGTTTAGCAATTTTCACTGAAACGCGCACTTGAAGATAAAGAAGATGCCAGGTGAAGGAGCACAGGACGAGCCGAATGTTAGTGGGAAACAGCGATGCATTGTCAATACGTTTAATGCAGTCTTTATGCTATAATAACTACCCTATCGTCCCGATTGGCACAACATGCTGACAGCTACAAATGCTTTTCAATTTTTCATCCAAAGCTGTTTAGTACTATTAACTTTGATTCCGTATCCGTCGATATTTTTACTCCATTGAACAATGTTTTAATTGAATTTGATGAAATAGCTACGCCCTCTCGCATAAAAGATGAACTACATGATTTTTCATTGAAATGGAAAAACCTAAAACGGCGCACATACCATGATATTGATAGTCATCTTCAAGAAGAGCATATTTAGGAAATGGAAGAAACGGTTGACTCTTACACAGAAGCGAAAGAAAAAGCGAAGCAGAATGTGAGCTGAAGAGAACAATGCCACAACTAAATTTTATGTTGCTTCCTGGTTCTACTAAATTACGCGCTTTGCAGTAGCTAATTTTATGTTCAGTTTCTGGCATGCTAATATCTTCTAACTATCCCGATTTCACAGGTTGCTTGTGAGCGTTCTTTTTCCAAGCTAAAGTACATCAAGACGTCTAAGACCCACCTTGAGTGATGATCATTTGGATTCTTTTATGGTGCTAGCATCGGACCAAGATATTCTGACTTTAATTAATATGAGGATGCAGTCGATGAAATAGCTCGAAAGAGCAAGTTATTTTCCAAATTGCTTTTGTATATATGATATGAACCACTTTAAAAATATATTTTGATTTACATTAGCATTTTTTGTAAAAGAAGTCTTGTAGTGAAGCCTCAAATTGTTTGAATTTTCGCCTGTGGCGCTTATAATCGTTAACTTTTTGGTATAAAACACACACTCCTCGTGAAATTTGTTTCTCATTGTGGCACTTAAAATTAGTCAAATTGGGCATTGGGCACTTTCTAAAAAATGTCGCCAATATTTTCAAATAGAAAGGCATGGAGTCCCCGTTGTGAGACGAATTATGGGCTGATTTCCAGTTGCGATCGCCCGGGCCAGTTTTTTTGCTCAGTCCGCCTCTTGTAATCACTTCCGAGTTCACGAAAATTCTATATCGAAATCAATTCCCTTTAAATCTTATTGTCTCTCCACTCTTTGCTATAATTCCCAATGCTAGCATCTAAATTCTTTTCTTATATTAAACTTGACAGACTCTTGCATCAAGGCCTTTGCTGGATCTTCTCTTCTAACCAAGCTTTCCTAAAGCTTCTTCTTAAGGCTTGAATTTTGCAAATATCCCTATATCTTAAGTTTCAAAATCTTACTTTTATTAACAAATTACTTCTTGACATTAATGACTTCGATTTTTCGGATTTTCCTCTAATGTTTCATAATTATTTCTATCGTGTATAGTCCCTTTTGCTAACTTGATTATCTCAAATCTAGAAATTGATCTTTGGTAACCCTCGAATTTTTAAAAATCAGCTCCTCTCATTTCTTCTTTCTTCCTTATCTCAACTTGGTTTTCAATATAAATGCGATTTCTTCCAATTCTGTACCTGCTCCTCCTGTCATTATTTCTCTAATTTTGTTCATATTTTTCTCTGTATATATTTATTTTAAATTTATTTGTATACATCACTTTGTTGTAAAATACACGTTTATTATTATTATTAAACGTGAATTAATTAGCAGTAGACATGCTGACGATCAACAAATTATAGCACAAGTGAAAATTAAGCGGGACCTCTTATATTTAGCCCAATCTGAACCAACAACCACTAATTGGGCACTTTATGAAAGTTGAAAAAATTAATTAAGAAATCTAATTCAAAGATTCGCGTATTTTTGGAAAATTTGTCTACAGCAAAGAAGAAGAGGGAGTTTTTGCAAAGAAGTATTGGCAACATAAATGGCAGCAAAAGTGAAATAAAACAACTAAGGCAAGACAATGAAATAACTACCGACAGTAGGAAAATAATAAACTTGGTTAATGAAACTTTTAGAGATCTAGGAAAATTTAAATTTTCTAGATCATCACAGGAATAAAAAAAGTCATGTGCATCTAAGAAGAAATTATTTAATTTTCGATTTACAAATATTTCGAACTAGCTCACATTGTAAAAAATATCAATACTAATATATCTATAGCAGCACATAACATCCCATATTTCATCATTAAACGATATTTCTATATTTTTTAAGACTGTGAATATAGTGTTAACAATTCCTTGCTCTAAGCATTATTTTGGATTGTTTTATTAAGCAAATATGACGAAAAACAAGACAGGTTGGTTGTGCGTCTATCGCTCTTCGAGCATTGCACTCAATGAACACATTCAATATTTTATCTGCAATTCTAATTATCGTGCTGCATGTGTTGGAATCACTGTAACGCTTATGAAATCTTATTACAAGCTATTAGAAAAGAGTGACTTGGGCTGTATTATGTGGAATTGTCGAAAATGTACATAGAATATCAAGAAAATTTACTCTCGTGAGGAAGAATTAATTTGCATTAATAATTCTATTCATAAAATGGATAGTTCTCTAAATGATATTTCTGCAAAGCTCGAGAAATGCAGTTCTTTGAATGATGAATTGATTACACATAATCACACATAAATCAAGCGTTCCATTTTTTGTGACATCTCTAAATGTGACTGATCAAATGCCATGTCGATTCCGGATACGTGGTCTGAAGGAAGTTAAAGGGGGATCGTATGACGTCCGCCTTCAACATTTGATTGACCAAGTTAGCAAGGTATCTTGGCGTAGTAAATTTTAAAATGCGTAACATAGTACGCGCAGGAAAGTTTAATCCAAATAGGTCTAGTCCACGCACAATTATTGTGACTCTTGATAATCCTTGGAGTGTACGAATTGGATTATCAAATGGGTTTAAATTACATCATTCTGATACACCAGTATTTGTCTCTAACGACCTTAGCAAAGAGCAAATAGAAATTGAAATGAAAATACTGCGGAAAAGATGGGATTTAATTTCGGAAGTCAAGCTTAAGAATCTCATCAAGATACGCAACCTTAACCTTTTTCTGGATGGGACAGAGGTTCAACTAAATTGACAACGAAATTTACAACAATCTGATTGCAGCAGTCAAGTCATCTACTAAATTAAAATGTGCTCTCTTAAATCCATGGTCAGTCAATAAGAGGGAATTTCATATATGCAATCTTATTGAAGAACGAGAAATTGATACATGCTTCTTAACTGAAACGTGGCTTTCTCCTCATGATCGATTTTCATTCAGATTATTATGGTCTCCAAGTTATGATATTATGAGTGTACCACGTGATAGTCATGGCGGCGGAATGGCGTTCATCTACAGATCAAATATTAACCCAATATTTTCTATGATTTCATTTGAAGCATCATTAATGAGCTTCACATTAAATTCCAAGAGTGTTGACACATTTTTACTTCAAACGCAAATATTGATTCTTCTATTGATCAATTTGAGGATTTTCTTGATAAATTCTTTCTGAATAATCTTTCATTACTAATTTTGGGTGATTTCAACATTCACATGAGTGATATGAATGCCTTTCCAACAAGGAAGCTTAGAGAGTGTCTTGATCAGTATTTATTGACTCAGTATGTCGATACACCAACAATCAAGCATGGTAACATAATTGACTTGATTATTGCTAAAAATGATGATAACTTAGTTCATCACATTGATGTTATAGATAATTACAATATTTTTCCAGATCATTATGTCATTATGTTTCAATTAAAATTTAGTAGACCTTCTCCGGTTGCTCATTTCGTTGAAAGAAGAATTTGGAAAAATCTTGACATTTCAAAATTCACTGATGCCTTGAATGAAGTAATTCAACCTTTATTAATTCAGAATCATACCATTTGTGATACTCAGTGTAAATGAAATGGCAATTCAATATAATAATACATTGAGAACGTTATTAGACAAACATTTACCAACTAAGCATTTTAAGATTAAACTTGGAAAGCTAAATGGTTTGATGCAGAGATCAAGCACCTTAGATCAAAACGACAAAAAGCTGAAAAGCGTTATTACAAAAGTTTACTTCAAGAAGGCCAAACAACTCATATTATTCTTGGAACGAAATGACATTTTACCTAAATTTCAATCTGGATATAGGAAGAACATGTCTGTAGAATCAGCGCTACTCAGGGTAACAAATGACATTCTGATATCATTGGATAACGGTAGGAATGTTTTACTTTCGTCATTAGACCAATCCGCGGCATTCGATACGGTAAATCATGATCTTCTTTTAAATATCCTGTGGAAAATTGGAATTCAAGGATCTGCACTTAAATGGTTTAAATCATACTTGTGTGATCGCGATCATTATGTTGTAGTGAATGGAGTCAATACTAATAAAGATACATCAACACAGGGAGTTCCACAGAGTTCAGTTTTAGGGCCAATCTTGTTCACGATCTATAACTCATTTGTATCGCAGTTTCTAACTGTACATAAAATACCTCATCACATGTATGCTGATGACACTCAAATACATATCACTGTCGAAGAGGAAGTCCGTGCTTCACCAAATAACTATCTCTCTACTATAATTGAGGAGCTATCTCAATTGATGCAATGTGGCTTCTTATTTCTCAATGATGGGAAGACAAAGTTTCTAAACATATGTAGTAGGACTTCGGGTTTCGATCCTATTATGAATCCGGGTTGCATGTTTGACAGTAGCATGTCGATGATATCGCAGTTGAATATGAAAATAGAATCAACAAATTTAATCTTAAGAAACATTGCTAAAATACGAAAATATTTAAATGTTACAAGTACTAATAAGCTTGTACAATCGTTAGTATTATCACGCATTGATGTACACAATGGTCAACTACATCAAATTGCCTCTTGTCATTTGAAACGCCTTCAAACAGTTCAAAATAGATGTGCCAGTTTATTTTTCAACCTAGGCTACCGAGAAAGAATATCTCCGGCAATTTCGGAGTTGCACTGGTTGAAAGTGAAACAGAGGATTATTTACAAAATTTGTCTAATAATTTGGAAATGCCTGCATGGAATGTTTCACAAAACTTTTTTCTATAAATTTTGTACATTAGAATCCTATTCTATAGTTGATGATGTCAGACTTATACTGATAATTTCTCCATTTCCAAAGATAAGTAGCAAAAAGTGGTGACTCTTGAAGTTTTGTATTTTTCTCAATATAATATTTTTGTTATTCTTTATGATTCGGCAAAATGTGGTCAATGTATTCATTAAATTGTACCGAAAATCATCAAGGTTTAAGAAATATTATATATGCTCCCATAAATTCTTTTTAATCTCAACCTAAAAAGTCCCTACACCAAAAAATAGGATCTAAATCCAAACGAAAATATAAAATCATTATTTTTTGACAAAAGACGATAGAAACTATATATTATTCATTTAAATCGTTGATAATTTTTTTCAGTTATGTCTACTTTTTATGCCTTTTGAAAATGGATAATTCATTTCCTCTTCATAGACATTCAAACTTAGTGCATGGTTACCATAATCGGCAGCAGCTGTTACATCATCCCCTGCGTGTTAGCGGGTAGTGTTGCTGATTATTACAAAAATCAAAATCAGTTCTCTAGTTTGCGCTAAGAGTTGATTTCGTGGTGTTTTAATGGTCTTCATGTGAAATTTCGAATAACTGGTAAGGTTGAATATGTGTTCTTCATGCTCAGAATCTACATGCTATCTTTTCAAATCATTCTTCAAGTTTCCTTCAGCTTTCTTTTTCCATTCTTATCTTCAATGTAAGGTATTCTAGCACAATTACACAGCCATTAAATTTGTTCAATTTTGACTGTATTTAATTCTTCTTTTAGTAAGGGCTTTAAAAATTTTAACTTTCTAGTCTGAAGTCTCTATGAGTTAAAGCATCAACTTTTTGTTGGGAGATGAATACGTGACAAGAAGCCCGAGTTGAACCTATACATGTATATTTGTCCCAAATCTGACATTATGATAATAATTTTATTCTTACTCCACACATTTAACACTTATCGCAACTACGTATATAAACTTAGTTGAATCAAAAGGGTTATGTTTCAATCGAAAATTATGAAGCTGTTTCGTGACACAAGTAATCATTCTCAATCTAAGGTGAATTCTATTCATATTCTAACAAAGCTTTTCACATTGACTTAAAAGATAAAAGATCGTTTTTGCTAAAAATACTGATTTTATCTGTATTTTAAAGTGAAGCGTAGGCAATTTTTTGTTTGGAATTGCATCCTAATCTTTGATGTGGAGAATTTTTAGGTAGAAATGAAAAAATCTAGTTGAGCATCATTTTTTATAGAACTGTGATGATTTTTGGTCCACCCTAGTATTTATGTGAGGCATTTCACTTAACAAACATGAGTTTCATAGAATAATAATTTCAAATGTATTGTTAAAAATTTTTAAATTGCATCAAGTTTAGTTAAAACCAAAAAACTTATAGGTAAATCAACATTCATGTCAATCAAAATTATAGTCTGCGGTGTCACTAACATGTTCTAGTGGCCGCTGCTGCACTCATTGGTCGCCTTTAGAGGCTGCACCAGTAATAACAAAAAATCACAAATTTTTAAGTAAAACCATAAAAATATATTTATTATTAGATGTATGCATGCAAAAGTGTTAAATAATGAATTATTCAATTTTTTGTACGTTATTATTCGTGTTGCTGTAATATTTTTTTAGTAAAAATAATTTTACTGTTAGCTATTTCCACATCTAATATTATCAATGTGCTAGCTTTTCATATGTTTCAATAACAGAAATTAGCAACTGGAAGAATTTTGTTGATTTTCAGTCATCAACACATGCTTCAATTGAGATTATGGACTGTCCAATTAATAGGAATTTTCCATAATTTTATTTGCATAAATGAGACAGAGAAAAGAAAAGCAACAATTGCGATAGAAGGCTAAATTTAATTTGCTGAATTTTTATTTGACAGATTTTAAATTAAATTTACAAGAAAATATTCTGATTGGCTAAAGCCTTACCTATAAACGTTCGTAAATGCTATTATGCTTACTCATAAACGCTTGTAACTGTTTTTGTGGTCAGTTGAAAATATGTTCACAAATGAAACAGGCATCCCTATTTTTAAAAAGCTAATAAAATATGAAGACTTCGAAAATAGACTATCTGCTTATATCATCATGATCATGACAATATTTATTGGCATACCTGGTAACTGTGTCATCATTTACATTTTCATTCGAATGAAAAAGAACTGTTTTTCTCACTCAATGATACGCTGTCTCCAGCTACTTGCAGTCTTTGATCTCATAGCCGCCACCGGAATTGCATTTAAGTAAGCAACTATCTTAAGAAATTTTATCCTTTGCAAAAATTAATTGCCTATAAATTGAATATAATACTAGGTTNTTAATTTGCTGAATTTTTATTTGACAGATTTTAAATTAAATTTACAAGAAAATATTCTGATTGGCTAAAGCCTTACCTATAAACGTTCGTAAATGCTATTATGCTTACTCATAAACGCTTGTAACTGTTTTTGTGGTCAGTTGAAAATATGTTCACAAATGAAACAGGCATCCCTATTTTTAAAAAGCTAATAAAATATGAAGACTTCGAAAATAGACTATCTGCTTATATCATCATGATCATGACAATATTTATTGGCATACCTGGTAACTGTGTCATCATTTACATTTTCATTCGAATGAAAAAGAACTGTTTTTCTCACTCAATGATATGCTGTCTCCAGCTACTTGCAGTCTTTGATCTCATAGCCGCCACTGGAATTGCATTTAAGTAAGTAATTTTATATATACATTTACATATAATTATTTTAAGCAAAAAGTATTACATATAAACAATATATAATACTAGATATTGATATTACACAAATACTTAGACTAAATATACATATATACATATATATATATATATATGTAATATATATATATATATATATATATGTATATATGTTATATGCTTCTTCAAATAATTATTGAAATATATATTATACACAGTTGAAAGCATTTCATCAAATTATTTTCTATAGTAAAATTGAAAATTTAAGTTCACGAATTTCGTCAGGCTACTTTTATGGGTGGCAAGGAGTAAAGATTTGCCTTACAAGCTGTCGATTTTCAGACACAAAATGCATGCCTACTTAGCCCAAAGTATTTTGTGTTCTAGTTTTACATCTTTTTAATTATAATAATAATTATTATTACAATAAAGTAATAATAGCAATAAAATAAGACTCAAAAAGCAATTTACTTGCCAAAATAAAATAAAATATAAACAAATCTAAAGCTACAAACTAATAAACACAATATAATATAATAATAATAAAAATCAATGTTTGTATGAATGTTTGTGTAGGAGTTCAATGTTGGATGTATGTTTCGAATGCATGAAGTATGTTGCTGTCCCCTACTGTACATTGTTTTATTAGAAGTGATTACTTTAGTTTTTTTTCTAAACTTTTTGTAATTATTTTCTATTTGTGTTCCATAGTCTAAGTTATTCCAGAATTTTATTCATTATTTACCTTAACTCCTAAATAGCTGACTGATTAACTTTGCTTTATTGACTCATTTATTTTTAGTTCTATATCATTTATTAGATTATAAATTGAGTTTTTTCTATATTCAGTGTTAGTTGATTATTTGTAAAATTATTGTTTAATTTTTCTACATCAGTTTGGAAGTTTTTTATAGCATCAAAGGCGTTTTTTGAAGTATATATTAGGCATGTGCCGTCGGCTTAGTGATAAATGTCGCCGTGTCCAAAATATTTTATATATAATTTTCAACAATTGCAAATAAAATAGGGCCAAGAAAATTACTATGGGGTACTCCAAGGTCAGTCGTAACGTAGCTTAATTTTTTACTGTTTATTATTACACGCTTCTTTCTATTTTTTAAAAAGTTCATTATTAAATTAATTGAGTTATCGAACAAAATTATAATTTACAAGTCTATCTAGCAAATTTTTAAAATTCATGGAATTGAATGCCATATTTAAATCTAATAATGCGACAACACTGCAATTATTATGAAATATATTAGACTATATTTGTTGAGTAATAGATAGAATTGCGTATTGGGTGATATAGACATTGCAAAACACACATTGTTTATGCGATAGGAGGATTTTCAGATTTTAGGAATGCGTTTACCTACTTAGCAAACCACTGGGAGAAACAGTTAACTACCGGTGGCCAATTGGTGTGCCACCAATGGCAAAAGTAGGATTTTGGCACCAGAGCAGTCTTAACTGAAAAATAGCAAATTTTATATTGATAAATAGTTTAAACATTGCAGTTTAAACTAACACCAGCCCAACAAAGAGTTGAAGGAAATGCTAGGAAGCTTAGCATTCTTATTGAACTTAATTTGGATATGGAAAATAGAAAGTATTTCATTATTGTAAACAATAACAAAAAGCATACAAATATGTCTAATTTAAATTAAATTTTCAATTTTATAAAAAATAATTAAAATAATTAAAACAATTAAAAATAAATTTTGCCCAATTTTAAGTACTCATATTAGACATTAATTACAAGGTCCGGGAATAATAATGAATAAATTATTTTGAAATTTCATTCTGCACAATCATGATATAATTTTTGCAAACAGAAAATTGCAAAAAGCTCTTCACAATGAATTTTATATATTTATGAGATCTAAGAATAATATTTTACTTGCAAGCATTAGTTCATATAATATTTATGATTAAAAGTAAATCAGATGTCACTAGCGGTCCACTGGTGGTTATGAGTGACTGCAATTGCCACTACTTCTCCACCAGTGGTCCACTGGTGGGGACTAATGGCAACCCATGCCACTCATTCTCAACCAGTGGAACACTGGTGGTGGCTACAGGGGTACTTGAATTTGCCAAAGGGATGTGTGATATAAATGGGTCAATAATTTTTTGCTTTAAAATTGTGTCAGATCTCACTGGAGACAATCGGGTCTCAAATTTGCTCTGTGAAGCAATCGTCAGAGGCTTGTTTGAGGTGCTATGTCGTTTGAAACAGCAAATGCTTTGATCAAATATAAAAATAAAACGCCACTTCATCAACTCTTCTCTCATATTGACAAAGAAAATGCTGCCAAAGCTCTCTTGTTTCTCTTCAAGAATCCGCTACCAAACCAACTATTATGCCATCCCCAAAAGAACCTCCATCGTACACTTCTATCAATGTAGAAAACTCCCTACCCACGACCCTCATCAATATGAATCGCTCAATAGACATTTTCCACGAAATCACTCACCGCAACCTTGAAATATCCGTCAAAATCAGCACATGGACTTCAAACCTCGTCTATCTGTAAAGTACATCAAAACTGAAACTACCACTACTATCATTCGGGCAAGTATTCTTAGAAATCCCTAATCAAGTAACTACTATCACTCATATTCTGGAAGTGACACCAAGCAATTCACACCCAAGAGTGCCTTCTACCCAACAACTCATATATAGTCTGTCGTCATCAACACTGGTTTCATTTTCAAAGCCAAACTAAAAACGCCCATTCATCAAATCCACACTAAATGTATGCCCGATTCTATTCACTTCTTGGAGATCACACCCGTCTGTCATGACTCTAATCTTAGAAGAAACTTCATCATCCAAGAATTCAATGAAACAATTTAGAGTCTATCTGCCAGGAACATCTCAGTTTTTTCAGTTGATTCCTTCTCTCCCCGCGAATTGTAAACTCTGATTTTCAGTAGAGGTAGCGGAATCGTGATAATAGTTCCAAAAGGTTTAAAACCAAAGCATAAATTGGAATCTGAATTAGACCACGATTTATTCAAATCACTCTGGATAGAAATTATATCGTTTCAAAACAAATGTCATAAGGTTCTGATCAATATCACATACAACCCAAATAGAAATGATCATATTCAATATCAAAATTATAAGTCAGATGAAATCTCCAAAATATAGTACCCATACATTTCTATAAATGTATTTGGTGACTTTACTATAAATAATTTTAACAATCTTGAAAAAAATCCTTAAATGAATTCTGCGGCACATACGATTTTCACTGTGTAAATACTGACTGTCCTACTCAGAATAACAACTTAATTGACTACTTCATAGCAAATTCCGATTTTTGTTTTAAATCCATTATCTTTGAATCATTCAGTGACCATGCTTTTTGCGCCTATATAAGTAATATAACTACTAAATCTAATCATTTTAAAATAACATATACAACGGATTATCTAAATTATTCAGACAAATAATGGAAAGACATTTGAAAAACATATCATTCAACTATATATACACACGAAAATTTGGATGCTGTATGATTAAGTGTATTTCAGTAGACATTTGGCATGCAATTAACAAAATGGCACCAATTAAATACTGAAAGGTAAGATATTGAATTATTCAATGCTGATGATCGTGAAAAACTTAAACAAGTAAGCATTAAAAGAAAACTATTTGAGCTTGCAAAAAGAGAAACGACAAACACTAATTGGAATAATTATGAAAAATCAAAGAAGATAATTACACAATTAAGATGTAAAAAATCTGCTTTACAACAAAACAAGTTTTTCAATACCTTAAGTAAAACAAGCGAAAAATGTCGATATATTCAAAAAATTATCAACTGCCTCTTGTAATATTCCAATCTTTATTATTAAGAGCTTTTTTCATAATTTTAGTGAGTATCTGTTATTCGCATTTAACCTATGCATTATTGATAACGAATTTCCTGAAATTTTCAAAAAATCTTACATAATTCTTATGTATATATAAAAATGGTAACCTTTAAAACGCAAACAATTATGGACCTATTTGCATTAACCATCCTTTTAGTAAACTGTTTGAGAAATTGTTAAATATTCAAATAAACTCCTATTTGAAATCTGAAAATATTTTCTCGAAAAAAATTTGGTTTTCGTAGTGGTTATAGCACTCAAAATGCAATTTTATCAATATCAGAACAAATATAATCTAATTTAGCCCTTAAGAAATGTATTTGTATTGCCCTTCTTGATTCAAGCAAAGCTTTTAACTCAATGAATTTTGACATAGTCAAAGATAAATTAACGTATTATAACTTTGATAACGAAGCTATTAACTTAACAATGAACTTCCTTCAAATCCGACAGCAAAGAATTATACTCAGATTTATACTGCGGGGTGTCTCAGAGCACAGTTGTAGGTCCCATACTATTTGCAATCTACGTGAATGACATAACTCAAAATTTGAAATACAGTAAAATTTACCAATATGCAGATGATACCTGTCTTATAAATACTAATATAAATGCAAAATGATATTGAAAATCTAACAACATATTTCACAAATATTTAACTGAAAGTAAATATTGAAAAAAGCACCATTTATAATATTCTCTCATAAGACATT
Source organism: Hofstenia miamia (assembly GCA_900660155.1). Lineage (NCBI taxonomy): Eukaryota > Metazoa > Xenacoelomorpha > Acoela > Hofsteniidae > Hofstenia > Hofstenia miamia. The sequence goes on from CABFPE010000109.1 coordinate 1,322,663, forward strand.
CAAAAGTCTGAGAAAAAAACATTGAACTTAATATAAACCATGTAACAATTGAGCAAATGAATCCATCGTTTACATCCATTACTTTCATATAAATTTTCTAAAAATTCATAAAGAATATCGTACATTTTCTTTTTGCTAATTTTTGGATTTCCAAAGAAATCAAAGTTGTATTTTTGAATTAAATAATTCGCAATGCAGCAAATTCTATTAAAGTACCAATGATCACTAGTATTTTCCTTCGTTTTCTTTACAACAAATAGTAGACTTTTAGTTTTCCAATTGTTTTTAAATTCGAATGAAACATAGTCTAAATTATTAATTAAATAATATTTTCCATGGATTATATTTATTAATTGATGGACATCCTTTAATTGAAGAAATAATGAAACTGGTAGGAGTTTATAGTAAATTAAAGCATTTTGTATGCCATATTACTAATCCATCTTAAACATTTTTTTTTGAAATTTTTCAAGTTTGTCTGTGGAGATTGCATACCAAATAGGAGAGGCATAAAATAAACTTGGTATGATAATCGATATAAATAATTTAAATTTAGTAGATGATGGTTGACTTGAAGGTAAATTTCTTCCTAGTTGTAATAATGTTATATTGGATTTTTTAATTCTCTGAAAAATATGATATTACCGCGATAAATTATTCACGAGGTTTGAAGTATCAATCTGAAGATTTTCAGTTTCTATCTTATGCGCTATGTATGAAGAATTGATACTCATTAATTGAAAATTGTGGGAGTTAAATTTCATTTTATTATTTGCAGCCCACTTTATAATTCTTTCAGTATCAACCACTAATTCTTGAAAATTATTGTTTGAAATCTTCCCATCATCAGCAAAAATGTAGGAAAGTGATTGACAACAATTAATTAAGTCATTTATAAAAGCTAAAAATGTGGAACACCACATAATAATACAGCTCTTTGATGCGGTTTTACAAAATTTTACCACTTGTCGACGATTTTTTAAGTATGATGTTAATAATTTTAAAAATTTCCACCAATTTTGAATAATTGCAGTTTTTCAATTAATTTTCCATGTGGCAGTTTATCAATTGCTTAGCTAAAATCTGTATATAATGTAGATATGATTTTATTTTCATCAAATTCTTTATAGACAACATCTAAATATGATAATAATTGTGCAACAGTTGATCCTTTATTGGTAAAACCAAATTGATTATTCGATAAAGAATTTCTTATGATGTGATAAAGATTCCAAAACATAATCCTTTCAAATATGAGTCCAATCTTAGACAAAATACTTATTGGTCCATAGTTCTTAATATTTGTTTTACACCCACTTTTTAAAATTGGTGTAATATAAGATCTTTTCCATATGTTTGGAATTGAGCAATTCCGTATGAAATTTTTAAAAAGTTTTAAGATATGAACGGGAAGTTCATTTCGAAATTCATATATAAATTTACTAGGTATATCATCTAAACCGCATTCACTAGACGTAATCATATCTAAAGCTTTACAAACCATATCTAAGTTTATTTGAATTTAATTATATGTTTGTAATTCAAAAGAAGGAAAAACTTTCGTCGTTTTCTTCGTAAACAAAGGAAAAGTAGTTGTTAAATAAATTGCTAGAATCTAGTGGATCTTTAGCAATAATTTCTTCCAAATATATTGTCAGTGGAATGGGTGATTGATTCAGAGATTGTAAAAATTTAAAACAATTATTTATATTTTTTGTAGAACACAGGCTTTCAATGAATAAAAATTTATCTAATTCAGCAGATATAAATACATCGTTACATAATTGATAATAGATTTCATTTGCTTTTAGTAGTTTTTTATATAAAGAATTGGATCTATTAAATAAATGAATTGTGTGAGATGTAAAATATGATGGAAAATCATTTCGTTTATTTCATTTCTTAGGAACATGTATTTGAATACTTTTACATAATTCATTGTACCAGAAGTTTGTGTATATTTCTGTATATTTTGACATCTCATTTAACGAAAACAATGAACATTGGTAAAATGCTGTTAAGTTCTAATGATCTATCAAATTAAATTTGATAATTGATTTATCAATATCGTTGAATTTCAGATCATTTATATTAGGAAATTAAAATATTAGTATTCATGAAAATAATACAATGATCAGAGAAGCTTAGCATAGGAGATATGAAACAATTTTCATCATTTTCCAAATTAGTATCATTTGTAAATATTAAATCAAGAGTATTTTCATTGATATGTGTTGGAAGGTAAACAATTTGATTTAAATGTAGTGATATTAAAAAGTAAAAAATTATTTGATCATATTCATTAGGGGAAATACCACATGAAATATCAAGCAATGGAAAGTTGAAATCACCCATTATGTAAATTAAATGTAAAGATCAAATGAAGTTTTCATTTTTAGTATATAGTCAATTATCATTGTAGTAGAAGGCCGATATTTACGAGTGCTTGGGGAAATGTATGAGCAAATAAATCGCAATAAATTGTTGTCCAACTGAAAAAGTGTAGAGAATGCAAATTCGCAATCAACTGAATCCTGTATATTAACAATCTTAAATGACTTTTTACACAGAATTGCACACCTTCCATGCTTTAAAAGATTTTCGCCTCTTCTTATACATAAATTTGCAATCATATATTTTGTTCCTGAAACTAATGAATCATAAAATGTAAATTCATCCCACCATGTTTCGGTCAAACAAACAAATGAAATATCATATGATATTATATAATTCATTAGCGAAACTTGCTTCTCAATTTTAATAATGCTGCAGCAGTTCGTATACATAAATTTAAAGTTGTGTGTCGTATATATTCAATCCAATTGAACTATAGTGTTATCCATAAAAAGCGAAAGATTTCTAATCTTAAGTCTACTTTTGTCCTCTCCTTCAGTTATTAATAAATATCTCTTCTTTAAACATAATTTTTCTTTCTCACGATCATTTTTACTTAAACAAGGTTTAATAAAGATATTTAAATACAAGCATTAGAAAGAAGTAATTTTTTATTCCATATGGATTCCATGTTTAGAAATATAGGTCTGGGTTTGGAAGAATGTAGTTTTCCAATTCGAAAGAATTCAGTAATACAATTTGAATCAATATAAAGATGTGAAAAAATATAATGGATATTTTCTCTATCTTGTTTAAGCTTTGCATGATAACTTAATGATTCTTCTGATTCTTTTACACCGAATATAATAATTTTCTGTTTAAATGATTCATCTTTATTTATATGAGATAAACAATATAATAGCTTTCACCATCAAGCAACTAAGGTATGGAATAACTTAGATCATGAATTTCAAATTATAAAGCTACAAGAAATTCAAAAAAAATTACTCAGATTCCTCTTCAAATGACAATGCATTCTTAACGACAATAACGTACTACACTCATTCGAAAATCTTGTATAGCACAAGAAAGCCACAACCATGCACACACAAATTTATATTATATAAATTATATTATCATCATTCATTTGTAAATACATGTATTTGTACTGTAGTTTGTAGCTTTTGTACTAGTGTGCAGCAATAAATTTGCTTTGACTCTTCTCACTTTTGTTATATATATATATA
>CABFPE010000109.1:1352329-1372822 GCA_900660155.1 Hofstenia miamia
TCAGCTACTCATAGCCACCAGTGGACCACTGGTGGACCACTAGTGATATCTGATTTACTCTTAATCATAAATAATATATGAGCTAATGCTTGCAAGTAAAATATTATTCATTATTATGCTCTCTTAGATCTCATAAACATATAAAATTCATTGTGAAGAGCTTTTTTGCAATTTTCCGTTTGCAAAAATTATAAGATATATAAGCAGAATGAAATTTCAAAATAATTTATTCACGATTATTCGTGGACCTTGAAATCAATGTCTACATGAATACCTAAAATTGGGCAAAATATATTTTTAATTATTGGAAAAAATAATGTTTAAAAATTGCAATTTCTTCAGAAATTGAAAATTAAATCTAAATTGGGCATTTTTGTGTGCTTGTTGTTATTGCTTATAATTAAAAATTCAGTATAATTTCCATTGTCAATCTTAATTCGATGTAAATTGTGTGCTTGCTAGCATTTCCTTCAACCCTTTGTTGGGTTTGTGTTAGTTTAAACTGCAATGTTTAAACTATATTAATATAAAAGTTTGCTGTTACTACTTTTGAGATATTGCTCTAATGCTTAAATCATACTTTTGCCACCAGTGGCCCACCAATTAGCCAACAGTGGTTCAAACGGATTTGCGAATTGGAATAATTAGGGAAATTTTCCATTGATTAGGATATTGACATCTTAAAATTATCTGCTAAAATATTTTGTTAAACATGTTGCATAAATGGTTCCCAAATTCTTAAGAAATTATGAGAGAAGATAATCATTAGCTTGACAAGAAATTGATCAAGACTTTAACATCATCATATGTTATTTCAATTGTACAAAACTCGGAATTCGGGAAAATTATTGAAGTCCTTATTACTATTTGGATATACTGAAACAAAGAATTCGCTAAGTGTTGGCAAGTTGATTTTTGGGGACGAATTGTAATTTATATGTATCTTTTGCGAAAACTTATGTCAAAAGTTGCATCATTTTGCCAAAATTTATACAAAACGAGTTATATAAAAAAATTCAAAAAATTTTTAAAATTTTGCTAATTTTATGAAAAAATTCACTCGATTATATTAATTTATGTGTTGTTGATGACGGTAGTTTTTTCTATTTAATATTGCACTTCAGCGTTCTCCCAAGCAAAAAAATGACTAAATTTTACCCAAAAATAAATCGTTATTTTTTAACAAATCGTTATAAAACAGTTTTTTAGAGTTAATTTTTGGTTAAATGTTCAGTCAAAAACCGATTTTAACCAATAACCTTTTCTGAAACCAAAATTAAACCAAATTTTAACCATACTTACGACAAATTATTATTTCCATTTTGCAAAATATGCACGGAATACAGAACTAATTTTGTATTGTAGGCATTTGTTTTAGTTACTTTTTAGTACCCTGCACTCTTGCAACCATTAACCTATTGAAATCAGCTATTCAAAGTGCATTACTGTTTTCGGCAATTTGACATCTTTAGGAAATAACTGTTCGTTTATACAGGATCATTTACACCAATAACTTATTTAAGACTACTTCTCGTTCATGCATATTCATCAAAGATTTATTCTGCTATATATTATTCTAAATTTATAATATTGACAAAATATTTATTAAACTTGTAGAAAATGGAGTAAATCTGCTATCGCATATTTCTGATGAATAATATGTTTCTGAAAACTATTTTTAAAGGTTTGATTAAATCAATTATTTTTATTATTATTATTATAGAATCAATTTATGAATAAATTTATTTAACTCTAATGTTGATTAACCAAAAAGTAACCATTTTAATACCAAAACCGTTTTCGTCATTAAATAACAAAAAATTAACCAAAACCGTTTCGTTATAAAATGACCAAAAATAAACGGCTTTTTATTACCCATAACCGTTTCAATTAAAAAATAACCGAAAAATAACCGTCAGCGTGACAAATTTTTTACTTGGCCTTATACCCCTTGCTAAAATACTAATATTATTTATTATTACTTTGCTTCTTTCATAAAAGCTAGGAAATATAAAAAATAGCGAGCTAAACAATCAGTTTTAAACAAACCTTCTAATAATATTGAAATATGTATGTTTCAACATATTTCAAAATATTACAATAAAATAATGACTAAGTTCTGCACCAATAAATATGTTGCAATATTTTGTATTAGCAAATTTGGCCAAAATATAGGTCATGCAGTGTAACTGTATGGGCCAATGTGACCAAAAAACTTCATTGGACTCTGACTAAATTCGATGGGACAGATAGCATTCTAGTTACGAGATCTGTATACACGTATACCTTTCATACAAATTCAGTTTTCTTCATTACATTCATTTTGGTTGCTAAACATAAAAAATTATGATGAATGTTTTTAGAATACAATTAATTGCATTATGGCGTCCAAATAGAACCACTATAACTACTAGCTAGAATTTTTTCATCCAACAATTAAACGTTAATTATCGCTTAATTTGGTGGGTCTTGTAAAATTGCGATATTGTGCCATTTATCCCCTTGATATAGAACATTGTACTATTTCATGATTTTCCGCCCCAGTAATGCAAGTATCTTTTAGAAGACCAGATGTTACATGCCATGGTTTAATCTATGCCTGAATCCGCAACTCTAATTAATTTTGAAGACAACAATTCCAGTGTCAATTGAAAAATTTATTTAACCAAAACGAGGACATGAAATTTAAGCAAAAAATTTTCCAATCAAGACAAGATCTTTATCTTCAAATCTATTATCATTTCTTAACTCTTATCATTCCACGGAATGTTATATTTGCTTCATGACCATGGTGTAGTATTTTGTGACAATATTATACCATCGCTTCAGTTTGTTTGTGCCAAAGTTATTTACACTTTAAAAACAAATATTGTGAATATTTATCAATATTCATATCATGAGATCTAGCAGCTTACCAGTAGGCCTAATACACCAATAGGCCTATAGCCTAAGCCTTGCACTTTCACTTAATGTATTATTTTCATTATCGCAACAAATTTGCAAGTTAATGTTGTGCAAGTGCACCCTAAGGCTTGTGCGTTGCCGTGAGACACTGCATAGTACGAGAAAGATTCAAATCAAGTGGGGTTAAGTGAGAATTTGTCTACAAAATCCTAGAACCATGATATATCATTAAATGAATCAATATTTAAGCCAATCTTAAAGTGCTGAAGCATGCTCAGCTTCAGAAATGTAGCCGTTTTCAAATTTGTTATAGAGTGTGTAGTTCTGCGCAATGATTTCTAGAATAGCACTATTTATATTAGGCAAGTGGGATTTTATGAATTTGAAATCTTATTATAAAAATATTAATAATTTCTTATGTGCATTGTGAGTGAATAAAGAGCCTATCAAATGAGTCTAACTGGAAATAGAATGAAGTAAATACAGCTAAAACTTTAAAGAACTTTAAAGATCTTATCAAATCTTTAGAGAATCTTATAAGATGAATTCAAGTAGTAACTGGTTTGATGCAAGAGCTTGAAGAACTTTAATGTATAAAGATGTTCTTTGAAGTATAAAGGTGCTCTTGAAAGTAATGGCATTAAATTTAAAGAAATATGTATAGACTTTTTTATTCTTAAATGTAACTTTAAAGTAATAAAGATGAAATTTAAAGAAACATATTAAGACTTATATATTCTTATACGCAAACTTGAAGTTATTTAATGTATTTTACATAAAATATAGAAACATATAGCATTTAAAAATCTTCCTTACGCAAAAATATATTTCTAGTAAATCATGGGAAGGATACAAATTTTATAACCATGACTATACTATAACTCTTTATTAAAATAGTATATTAGTAATTTATCCATAGCCTGGAAGATTTGTTTTGTAATTTATGTGAATTTTTAGATGTCTTTGTGAATTATTGACGCTATTCAGATAAATTATCAGTTATTTAATTGTTAGCATTATCTGAATAAAGAATCTCTTATCTTATCTTATCTTATAAATGCTACACTTCAACATTGATTTTTTCAAGGTTTTATTTTCTTAGTGTAACCGTAGAAAATAATCAATTGTTGGTCAGCTTCTTTCCCACACAATGATGATTTATGGCAGCTCTTGTTTCTATCTGAATTTGCGGACTTTTCAATATCTTGCAAAAGCAGCTCCTAAATAAGAAAAATTATAAATGGATATATATATATATATATATATATAACTTGCCAAAAGTTTGGGAATTTAGAAATTTTAGTATTTTACTCTAAAAACGCAATGTAGAAACAATATAGTAACACAATTAAGAAACAATATGATAACACCTTGTAGAAAGTAAATAGTTAATTCAGAAAAACTCACTAATATTGTGTATGTCAGCCATTAATGGCTAAACACGCAGCAATGCGATTTGACATTGACTCGACCAGCTTTCTACAAAAATCATCAGTAATTTCTCTGCACCATACCACTTTAATTTGCTTCTTCAGATCGTCGAGTGATGTGCATTGGCGCTTTCTCAGACAGCTTTTGATGTGATACCAACAATTTTCTCAAGGAGCCGAAAGTCTTATGATGCAATCCACTGTTTCACAATTTTGGTGCTGTGGCAAGGAGCACCATCTTGTTGTAGTGCAGATGTTCTGCGAAGCTGCATAAATATGGGAAATTTCTCCTGAATTATTTTGAGGTAGGCCTTGGCTGTGACTGTCTCGTTGTGAGGAACAAAATGCAAACCAGCCCGCCCCTTCGCACTTATATCACCCCAAATAATCACAGAAGGTGCTGAGCACGCAGTTTGTTGCATGTAACGTGCATTGAATCTTTTGTTTCTTGGTCGTCGAACATGTGGCCAGTGTGATGTGAACTGGCAAATCTTGGATTCGTCACTAAACATTACTCGATGCCACATCTCAGGTGTGTAGTTTTGGTATTGCCTGTAGAAGCGCAACTGGTTTCGATTGTTCTTGGACGACAATCGAGGTTTGGCTGTCGGTTTGCACGATGGAGGGTCAAAGGTAGTATTCAGTCGACGCTTAATTGTGCGTGTTGATACATTCGGCACTACCGCACCTAGATTTGCTCTGACTTCAGAAGATAAAGAGAATGGTTGATTGACGACGTAACGGTGAATGAGACGTTCAGTCTGAGGGGTTGGCACTTTTTGTCTTCCAGACTGCTTATGAGAGGAAAAATTTTGCTGTTGCTGATAGCGAGTAACGCTTCTGGATACCGAAGATATTGACACGCCCATTCAAACAGCTATAGCGCGATAATTGTACCCATCCTCATACACGATATGAATTTAAGCATGCTTTGTTGGTGAAATTTCACTGACCACATACCATATTTCAAACTACAATGATAGTGTTTTTTCGGTGAAAATGTATTGTGTGTAAATCTAAAGTCGTGTTAATTTGATTGGCTAAATGAATCTGTTGTAAATTCTAAGAAAAAATTGTGAATTCCAAGAATTTTACGAAGTTTCAAGGAAATAGCATAAAACACGCTTTAGACAGGTTACTGTTCCCAAACTTTTGGCCAGTACTGTATATATATATACTAGGTTAGTGCCGTGCACGGTCCGCAGCTCGTACCCATAAAAATATGCCCGTAGGTTTATCCATGCCCGTATCCTAAGCCTGTTATGCCCGTAGCGAAATGTTATTCAAATATAATAGCTTGAAACAGCAAGAAAACCTTCAAGTGTGCTATTGTACATGCATACTTAAACAGTCATAACAAGGATCAAAGAAGTAACAGCAAAAACCAAATTGAGCACTTTTGGTAAAATTACGAAGAAGTTTAAATATTCAACTATAAAGTCATAGTGAAGTTGCGTTTCCAGTATATTTATCAACATGTTTTGTCAATTCATTGACAAATACTGCAACAAACCTCCTAACAATAATTTACAACACATCAAACTGTATGAAAAGAATTTAAATAAACACTACACTGCACTGCTTGTATGACTTTGTATAATAAGTATATTACATTAATTCCATGCAAACAATACGGAAGTTAACAACTTGCGCTACTTACATTAGAAAAAACCTATTTTTCTAGTAAATCCATTTCTTTTTATGAAAGTTAAAACATAAATTCTTATTTTTTAGATATTATTTTCTTATTTGAAAACCTTTTTCAATTCAATAATGATGTATAGGAATAATTTATGCAAAATTGAATCTCAATGTAAAGAATTAGTAATTAGGTTAGTATTAGCACTTATTTATATTTATTCAAAATATATTTGTATATTTCAGGAAAATCCGCATTTATTTGAAAATTTTTAACACATATATACAAGGAAATTTTGTCACATTAATTTAAGTAATTTGCAAAATGAAATTTTGTGCATGCTTTGGGAGATTGTGAGCATGAAATTTATACACACTGGTAAAATCTTGCACTGCCACTATAACAAAGAAGTGACTTTGCATTGTGTCCATCATTAAAAGATTTTTTTTCAAAATAATTATTTTCTAGATATTATTCTCTTATATATTACACTAAAAATTGTCTTCTTGATATTAAAATGAAATTTCGAAAGTAGTATTTCAAGAGATTAATCACTCAAGTGTTGTATTTCAATATGAAATACCTTGAATATTTTCATAAAATTTCCAGATATTTTTTTCTTAGAAATAAGAAACTTTTTAATGAGTTTACCTACACATAATTACTATAATTTTATCAATGAATGCAATTATCAGATTATGTCTGTAAAATAGAACTCCTTAAAGTGGATGAAAATCATTAGTTTTATAATTTCCGCCATAAATTTACATGTAGGTTAGTGTATCACGAAGTACATATACATAGATATAGAAGGATTCCTACATGAGTACAATTCTTATGCAAACACCAGAGAAAATGCCAAAACTATATTGGAAAAATAAGATTACAGAAAATCAAAAGAGATCATGACAAAAAAACAACAAAGAAAGAATATTTATTAAGGGAAACATAATGCCATATGATTTGTACACTGAGGGCAAGCTGAAGAGCAAACAGTTACAATCATAGAGGGAAGAAATCGGAAAAAGAAGAATAAAAGCAGTAATACTGTTCTCAGGGGTTAATGACATTGCGTGGCTGGATATATGGAACAAAGAATACAGATATTACAATGTATCTAAACCCAGGAGATAGTCACTATGATATGGATGAAAAAGAGGAAGTACATGAAGATATAGGCTTTTTCTAGTAGGATGTAGCAAATACACAAAGCTTGCTAAAAGTACTTCAGTTCTTTTATCTGAACACAACAATGCATGAATAACTAGCTCACACAAGTCAAGCAGACCTGAATATGACGCTCATGGTAAGTTTAAAAGATTGTATCTTTATATGAAGTCTTACAAAATATTCACAGAAAAAATGAATATACTAAGAGAAATATCAATGATCTCAGAATCAGTCAAATAGTCTAAATTCCTCCAATATGCAGACATAGTAACAAAACAAGAACAATTCGAAAATATTGGTTGGAACAATACAAAAGCAGAAACTTTGATAAAACAGGCAGATGCACTAGTGCATAGAGAATGAGCTGTGGTAAAATTAATGGAAGCTGAGGAGTGTGTGTAGCATAATCTTTCTAATTCTGCTGATTCCTGCCAAGGGAGGAGATTATTATCAAACAATATTGATGGAATTAGATCAGAATAATTTGAAGGATAAAACTTAGAAAACTACTAAGAATTTTGTGTTTAAAATATTGTATGAGCAAATGTCTGACACCAAAACTGTTTGGCAAAAATCTGAGGACAATTTCAATCCTCATTCATTTTAATAGAGACACACAAAAGATCTATGTGAATGTAAATTCTTAAGGTGGCAGGTACTTGTATTGATTCAGTATAAATAGTTGCAACACAGTTTAAATGTGATGAATTAAATTCTTTGGAATTGCATTACTCTTTTCAATTTGTTTGTGGTCTTTTTTATTAAATCAAATGTCTAGCTAAGCACTCCATTATGGGAATGATTCTAGATTCTTTGCCCCTGACAATGATCTGCATTTAAGTTAGTTATACAATTAAGGTTTCAATAGTCTGCTTAGCTAGCTATCATTTCCTTGTTCTATTGCATATAGTAATGAATTTGATGTAGGCTAGTTAGACAACTGTAGGAACTAACCATTTGTTTTAGATCCAAATTGACTGTAATGAGAGCAATAAATAGACTGTATTATATTCAGTGTTAAATATTACTTAAATGTAGGATAGGAACCTGCAAGCATTTTTATTCCTTATCTGAATTGTTATCAATGGTTATTGTTAATTTATATCTATTAATTTGAAATCAATTAAACCATCTCACAGCTAGTGCTTTCCTGGTTGATCATGAAGTTAGTAAATGCAAAACACACAACAATCTGATCTATCAAATATATTCAGTATTAGAGCTGAACTATTTTGGATAATATAGTTAGCAACACACTAAACTAAGGTACACATAATTCTTGTGTTTGAGCTAAGGCATCAGCAGAGCAGAGGAGACTATGTCACAATTGATTGATTAATGATTAGAGGATTAGCATTGGGCAAGAATGGTTAAGAACTTGAGTGCTGATTGAACAATGTGGAGATTACCTAATTAATAAACTTTAGATGGATAGTTAATACAGTGAATTATTACCTTGAAGTATGTGCTGAACAGTATTTGATTGATTTAAAGAGTTGCTCTATTCCTGCCATGTGAATGAGATATCAAATTTATAGATTTGCTACATGCTAAAGAGGCCTGAAATAAGATGCAACATTGTGAATTGAATCAATAGGAAAGCTATACAGAAAAAACCTTATTCATGTACCTAACCTAAAGACACACTTTCATAGATAGGGTGAAGCTAGATGACAAAGATGTAATAAGTTGTATTCTGACAATGATAACCACCCAAATTCTGGCTAATTGTCACAAGGGTCTCTGAATACTACTCTTGTATCTGAATGTTTAACTTTCTCTGTACATTAGCAATCAAACCTGATAGAATACAAAGATAACTCCAAAATGATTTAATTGGCTTAGGGTTTGAAATTGTTACTTTTTGAAAAATGTTTCACCAACAAGCACTACTACCATATTAATACTTAGTTTACAAACAGTAATTGATAAATAAGCATGATAAAAAGAATTGAACTTGAATCAAAAAAGTATTTTCCTCTATTTTCTTCATCTCCTGGCTGATTATGCACCACATGCTTATTAAATAACAAATGCATTTTCCTAGACAAACAACAAGAATGTAACTTTGACAAGAAAATCAATGGATAAACACATAAGAAAGAATATAAAGTTTATGCATACACATTACTGAGAACACCAGATGTAAATCAAGTACATAGGTTAGATACACAATGGGCAGACCCCTTTGTAATACAAAATATCTTACCTAATAATGATTACCAACTTAATGATTGAAGAATTTTGCACTTTCAAAACTTAAGACAATGAGCAAGTTGCACTAGACAGAATGCTGAATTTAAAATTATATGATTCATAATAACAAACTGAGCAGAAAATAAATTGCTTAACAGAAACAGATTGGTATGGAGGAGAGTACCCTCAACCAGCTCTCAATTACTAGGGAGGCAGATAGGGGAGGAAAACTCCAGCAATCAATGGAGAAGAGTGCACAAGAGAACAATGACCAGTAACCAATTACTGGGTGAACAAAAGGAGAAGAGTAGAAAGAAATCACAGAGTGTAATGCCAAATATTAGGTGGGGTACTAGGAAAAAAGCATTGCACTTTAAGTCATTACCTTCCAGCTCAACTTGGTGCCAATTACTAGGCAAAGATTACAGAGGCCACAAAACCAGATCTTTTTGAGAATTAGTGATCAGAGGAGTTGATATTAGTCAAGTGGTTAAGAAAAATAATATCAGTGGTCAATTACCAGATCCTGATATCAGAGCAGCCAAGTATCTGTTTAGCAACCACATTTATGAAATCAACCCATCCATTCACATTCTAGCAGCCATCACAATTCTCTCACATGATAAGCAATCAAAACAGTCATGTAGATCTGAAGAATGGGAGAGTCAAATAATGATAATAGATAATGAAAAGTGCATCTATATGTTATTACAACAAGTAGAATGAGGTAAAAATCCTATGATAATCTGTACTCAGAAATAAGATGCTAATCAAGAAATATACTAGTGTAAATGGTAAGGAGTGAGATGGATCAGCAATACTGATAAAGACAATAAACTGGCCTACATGTAACACTATCATTTTATATCACAAATCAATTAATGAGAATTTGAACTGCCCTATTTTTATAGTACAGTACACATATCATTTGATGATCAATTATAACTATAGAAGTAAATATAGAATGTGAATGGCAAAGGTACAAAAAAAATTCTAATGGCAAGAAAGAGTTCATGAAAAATACCATAATTTCTGAAAAATCTGCCAAATAATTTAGAAAACATATTTATGTTGGATGAGGAAGAAACTACTACAAAAAAATCTCTGAACTGATAGCAATAGATTTATGGCTAAATCTCTTGACACCAGCATAAAAACTATTGTTGAGCCTAAAATAGCAGTCAATCTCTATTTTCAAATAATGACAATAGAACTCACAGAGCCTGACAATGAACTAGATGAAATAGCTGATCTAAACCTAACTTGAAAAAAATAATCAAAATTTAGAATGAAATAAAGAGAGACAAGCCTGTCCAAGAGAATTGGCTGGAAATAAATATAAAGTCTCCTATAAGATGCTACCATAAGATGGTCAAGAGAATGTGGTCTAACAAAGATTTTAAAAATCAGACATAGAGATAGTTAAATATACTAAATTAAACAGATAAATGAATCTTTAAAAAAGTTAATGAAGTAATACATGGTCAAGTATCTGAAATGCTCATATACCAAGATAATGAAGAAACTGGAGATGATGCAGAAAGTCAGAATAATGTACCCAATATGAATAATTGAGATGATAAGTAAATCCCAAGAAGAAATGCAGAAAGAGAAGAAGTTATTACAGTCAACTATAATATCACTAATCCTGAACACACAAAGAAAAATCAACAATACTAATTTAGATAAGTGGAGTTGTTGAAGCCCTAGTGATATTTATGGATCAAATATTTCAATTATTCAAATACTAAGTAAATATAGCTAAGAAATCAGACTTTAAGGACAATGCCATGGAAAACTCTTTTTGAATATTATTTGAAGAATCCAATGTTGTCATACACATTCAATTCTACATTATGCATATTGTAGGCTTTACCTTGAATGATGTATTTGAAGAGGTTACTGTCATGTTTTATGCATTGCTTGTTATACTTTAAAAAAGAAGCCCATTGGCAGATCATTTAACAGGCTTTATGTCCTGCCTATAAAATAATACTTAAAAATTAATTTCCTAAGCTTAAATAAATATTAAAGTAATTTTCGTAAAAAATTCCCTTTACATGTGTGATAAATAAAACATGTGTTGAATGATTTACAAGCAATTTGAAATGGGAAACATTAGTGCTGTGTTTCTTTGTGAACATTTAGTGTGGTTTGTAATTTCTATTAATTGGAAGATAGTGATTTTTCATTAAATTTTGCTATGCTAATAAAGGAGATAAAATACAATGAAAGTCTTAAATACTGAGAATTTGTGGAAGATATCTTAGTGGACAATGTAATTTTTTTAATGTTAATAATTCGCATAAATAATATATATATATATATATATATATTTAAATATAAACTGGATATTGTGATTGTGAATATGTGGATTTTACTACCACTGTTATTGGAGATAAACATTCAAATAAAATATAACCATTCTAGAAATATCATTACGGGTATAAAAGCAGTATGATTGCTTCCCTGTTCAAAAGAAGTCTGTAGGAATCCTCTTGTGTTATGTTTTTTGATACAGTTATGCCTCATAGCTGAGCAACAACCATGGATTCAGCAGTGCGTCATTTCCTAAAAAACTAAAAAGTATGGGCCCCACATATATTAAACAACATTCAATTTTTTAATGAGGTATAGGATCTGACTTATATTATTTCAAAAATTTTTTGACTTATAAAATACTTTTGATAATTTTGCTTTAAATCTTTCCACCTTATATGGCATCTTGAATTTTTAGGAGCAGATTCTAAATTTTTATCTCTAATTATAGTATTTGAAATGCTCTAGCATTGAATTCTTTCCACATTAGAAGGTATGCCCTAAATTTCTATCTTCAATTCTAGTATATGAAAGACTAGCAAATTTTAAAATTTTCAAAGATTCTAGTATGTTGCTTTTTTACTCTATTGACATAACTATATATGCTCAAGGACATTTACATTAATTCTTTTTTAAGAAATACAGAACCTAAGCATAATGTATTCTTAAAAAGAGATAACTTACAATTATTCCAAATTCCAAATAAAAATTTCAGCCTCCAGCCTTATATTAAAATTTAGTTAAATAGGCTTTAAATTGTTTAGCTTTTGTTGAAAACTATGCCTTTAAAAGTCTTTGTTATTGAGGTTGCATAAAATTGTATTTTCACACATTTATAAACTGAGTTTTGCACAAGAATAGGAAATTTTCTAAAATAATGTGTACATCATTTAAAAGAGGAAGGAACTGTGAATTACAATTGATGATGTTATTTGTTGTCTGATAGATGGTGTTCTCAAAGAATTGTCTTGAAATATGGTTATTTCCAAAGTTCCTTTACTAACTACTGTTTGGCATAATTAATTCCATTTTTCACAGACAAAAACAAAAATTGATAGTTGAAAATATTTTGTAACATTATATATTGGAAAACATTTATAAATTTATTGATCATGCTTCTTAAAAGGCAAAAAATTCACTCACTTACAGTTAAATATAGGATTTCATTATTAAGAATGGTGGTGATTTGCTAGAAACTAGTATATATATTCTNTTATTAATCATGCTTCTTAAAAGGCAAAAAATTCACTAACTTACAGTTAAATATAGGATTTCATTATTAAGAATGGTGGTGAATTGCTAGAAACTAGTATATATATTCTCAGGTTCAAAAAAAGACTCCAATACAAATACATAGACTCCTCTTAAAAAAAATATTAAATACCTGATCTCATACTTTTTGTAGGATGAACAGTCTGTTCTTTATAAGAATAAAATTGATTATTTATAGTCAGCAAAGAAGTGAAAAGAATAGCACATTATTTAAAAGACCTGGGTAATAATGAAAACAACTTATATTAGTAGCAATTTTTTGGTTATTCAATATTTTAATTAACTTAATTTATTCATAAATTGATTCTGTAATAAATGATTATACTTGAGTTTAACAGAGTTTTTTCAAATATTTTTTGCAAACATATGATTCATTAAAAATGTGTCACTGCAGATTCTACATATTTAATAAATGTGTCAATATTATAAATATAGAATTATTATATATAGTAGGATTTAATCGCTATTGATAATGTATGAATGAGAAGATGGCTGCAGCAATTATTTTTTGGTGAACAAAAAGTAATTTCCTGAAGATTACAAAGTACTGTCATTAATAACTCATTTGGAACATTTGAATTCAATGATTCATTGATTGGAAATGTGTAGGGTACCAAATAGCAACTAAAACAAATGCCTTTGATGCAAAGTGTGTAATATAGGTTTGGGCCCATGTATGGTTATGGCAAATGGAAAACCTAGTTTGTTGTACAAATGGTAAAAAACGGTTTAAATCTGGTTTCAAACAATGGACACTTACTGGCTAAAACCAGTTTTGACTTGGCATTTAGTCAAAAATTTACTCCAAAAACAAATTTTTTATTGAGCTTGGTTATAGTTATGCTCTAAGTTTGGATTAAATTTAGTCATTTTTTTCTTCAGAAGTATGAAAATATAGCTAGCAAATATAAGAATATATTCTTTTTCCTGTTTGAATAAAACCCATAAATGTTTTTGATATAATTCAAGATTTCCTGAAATAAATACCAATAAATTTCAATACAATTGCACTATTAAATTTAATATTTTCAATGCATTACAATAAAGAAAATCTAAAAGTCACGTGTAACTTTTCTTCTTATATAATTATTCATCTCAATACATTTCAATTTGGAATTAAGAATGTCTTTGGTACATGAACTTAAACATAATAACTACACCAAACCTATATGCAACCTTTATTAAGGCTGACTAAGAAACTATATTTCTTGTTGGCCGTAAGCATTACTAGACAAATGTTTGTGATTCACAGCCTTTATCAAACATTGAATTTGTTATTACATATTTGTAGAAATATGTGTATTTATTCATGCTGTATTTCAGTTAGTTTTCTATGTAGTTTGGATTATTGAAATACAGAATTTACAAGCAAATATATGTAAATATGTACTGTAAATTACAGTCTGTAATTATATAAATTTATTTCGTAAATATTTAGCCGTCCTTTGAAAACCTGTTTAGATTTAAAATAGAAATTTGATTATATTCATGACTTTCGTAGTTCGTACTTTATTGTAATGGATATCTAATTTTTTTAAAGTTCATTTGTTATTTGTTTTGCTAATTTTTTATTATAGATCTATTAGATTTCGCGACCTAACATATTAGTTTATTGTTTTGCAAATGTGGAATTTAGTTTTTTTATATACATATTTTTTGTAATTTTATAAAATTACCCTTGCAACAATGAGTGGGAGTAAGCTCTCTCATGACACCGCTGCATTAAAAGCAGTTTATGCTTGAGTATATTTCTCAAGGGGACCAGGAATCTGGAATAATCGTAATAATACATCACATTAGGTTAATATTTTCAAATACAAAAATAGAGGAATTCTTATCATTCGGATGTTGAAACAAATCGCTAATATGTTTATGAATTTTATTTAATACGCCTGCAGATATAATATTCTAAATTTTTGTTTACAAGACCATTTCAATAAGCAGATCCGGCAGGATTCAAACCTGTAGTTTTCCGTATTAGAAACGGTTGTGTTGTCTTACACTACGAATCTGTAAAATACTTAATAAAAATTGATAAGCTAGCCCAAATAGCTATATTATTAGCCAGTAGTAAATATGACACAAAAACAAATTAGTGTTAATAACTTAGCTATTTACTATGAAAGTACACAGCTCAAAACATATTAACGCAAATCCTTAAATATCAAGCTAAATCTAAAGAATTACGATCATAAATTATATATAAAATGAAAATGGCAACTTTCAATGTTTATAATTAAAGCGCATATTTACATTTATTTAATTGCAATTCCGATCTAAACTATACATAGAAAACTAATCGAAATACAGCATAAATAAATAAATATATTTCCGAAAATATATAATTACAATTTTATTGAAATCGTATCTCTAACGGTTTTTAATTTTTAGGGACGTAGGGAATGAGAAACAACCAATAGTTCCAATGGCTATGAGTTTTGCGACATGAATAGCAATCGACAATTTTCTATTCACTTACTACATGAGATTTTGACGGATTGAGCAAATTGGTATTTCTCATCAAACCATTGCAATAAATAACTTTAGCATTATGAAATTGGTAGATTGTATCATTTTGAAATGTTTTACATGGCATATATGGCGCTCTTAAATTTGATTTTACACATTTCTTTTACTAATGCTATTTAACATTTCTGATATACATATTTGAGCAGGTAATTTGGTACTTAGACAAAAATATAGATCTGTATTTGTGCTATTGTAGATCTACGTTTTGAATTTTCAATGCACCTCAAACAATTTATTTTGAAATGTTGATAATTATTGTTTATCATTAATGTCTCATTAATGGCCTCATTAGATTTGGATGGAGTTTTTGCCATTAACAAAAAATGCATAGATATGTGCAAAATACCAAATTCGGTATTTTTGCTTTATCTGCCCCGATTAGTTTATCAATATAATAATAATAACTTAAACCGTAACAATAACACCAGTTTTAACCCGCGCCTAAGCTCTAACCCTAGTGCGAGCCTAAGCCGACATGTTCGTTAGCCCTAGCCCTAACCTAAATTATCACATAAAACGTTATGCTAGTAAGCATATGCAAATTTATAATTAATACTAGTATTTTTCAATATGAATTATAAAATAAATATATTAGACTTCTATAAATATGCTAATTTGTGGTTCCACCACGTCTTTTGTTTGTTTAAATAGAAATTAAAAATTTAGCAATGTTTATTCAATATACAAAATGCCTTTTCCCTTACGTCTTTTCGCATAGGCATTTTGTTGACATATTTGAATACTAATTGGTTTTCAATGAGTCGACTCTGTCATAAGGAAGATGATAGTATAATGTTAGGCTTATAATTTAGGTCAAGATTGTGGTTGGTGTTAAGTTTTTAGTAAAAATTTGAAAAATTGATATTAAGATTTCCCTTAAATCATTGAAAGTTTGCTCGAACATTTTCGAATTTTTTTATAAACTGTGCTTATGTTTTTATAGTTTATTAATGTGAAACCTATGTTAATTTTCGAAGTCATCTATTCAGACTTTTACACTCGACTTACATTTATATAATAGTGACCAATATGTTTATCTATCACCAAAAATAGTTCTATTTTAAAAATCAAATTAAATGTAAAAATGTCTACAAAAATTTCATTGAAATTATTTTTTCAAATTTTACCAACATTAACTAGGTGTACTTCAATTTTTTTATGTTGCATTTCATGCAGAAAATCAAAATAGATAATACAATTTTCATAAAATCATAAATATATTTTGCTTTTACAATATATGTTTGCTTCTTTGCTTGTATTTTACAAGAATATGACAATAAATAAATAATGTTAATAAATTTATAGTATCTTAAATCAGTGAAGTAATTTCCCATGTCTATTTGATTCTATTCAGACACACATTGAATTATAAATGAACTTCTTTAACTTACATATGTATTTTTACCGACTCAGCAATCTGCTTCCGCATTGGTTGGCATGTTAGAATATACAAAAATATGTTTATGCAGTGGTTTGCATATGAAAACATATTCAACCAAGTCATTTCTAGATGCTTGCCTACAACCATATATGATTTTGGAAAATATAGAATCGCATAGACTATTGGTGTTATCATAAGCATGACTTGTGTGCTGTCAATTTTACTAGAGCCNCTAAGCCGACATGTTCGTTAGCCCTAGCCCTAACCTAAATTATCACATAAAACGTTATGCTAGTAAGCATATGCAAATTTATAATTAATACTAGTATTTTTCAATATGAATTATAAAATAAATATATTAGACTTCTATAAATATGCTAATTTGTGGTTCCACCACGTCTTTTGTTTGTTTAAATAGAAATTAAAAATTTAGCAATGTTTATTCAATATACAAAATGCCTTTTCCCTTACGTCTTTTCGCATAGGCATTTTGTTGACATATTTGAATACTAATTGGTTTTCAATGAGTCGACTCTGTCATAAGGAAGATGATAGTATAATGTTAGGCTTATAATTTAGGTCAAGATTGTGGTTGGTGTTAAGTTTTTAGTAAAAATTTGAAAAATTGATATTAAGATTTCCCTTAAATCATTGAAAGTTTGCTCGAACATTTTCGAATTTTTTTATAAACTGTGCTTATGTTTTTATAGTTTATTAATGTGAAACCTATGTTAATTTTCGAAGTCATCTATTCAGACTTTTACACTCGACTTACATTTATATAATAGTGACCAATATGTTTATCTATCACCAAAAATAGTTCTATTTTAAAAATCAAATTAAATGTAAAAATGTCTACAAAAATTTCATTGAAATTATTTTTTCAAATTTTACCAACATTAACTAGGTGTACTTCAATTTTTTTATGTTGCATTTCATGCAGAAAATCAAAATAGATAATACAATTTTCATAAAATCATAAATATATTTTGCTTTTACAATATATGTTTGCTTCTTTGCTTGTATTTTACAAGAATATGACAATAAATAAATAATGTTAATAAATTTATAGTATCTTAAATCAGTGAAGTAATTTCCCATGTCTATTTGATTCTATTCAGACACACATTGAATTATAAATGAACTTCTTTAACTTACATATGTATTTTTACCGACTCAGCAATCTGCTTCCGCATTGGTTGGCATGTTAGAATATACAAAAATATGTTTATGCAGTGGTTTGCATATGAAAACATATTCAACCAAGTCATTTCTAGATGCTTGCCTACAACCATATATGATTTTGGAAAATATAGAATCGCATAGACTATTGGTGTTATCATAAGCATGACTTGTGTGCTGTCAATTTTACTAGAGCCAGATTTCCTTCTTAATATCAATCGACAAATAATCAAGCCGTTTAATACCATGATGATCACTGGGGGGATGAACCCATAAAGGAATGGGCGAATTCTTTGATCTATTGCTTTACACATAGAATTTGCGTACGTTTTTATGCAGAAGGTATATCTGACCAGCTTCCCCTAAAATATCAATGCATCAAGCATTTATATATCAAGGAGATTTAATTAATCAGGGCGTGGCAATTCAAAGGTAAGAAATCGTTGAAGGCAATTGGAATTTGTAATTATGTTTTTTACCGCTAATTGTTCAGAAATGAATTGCATTGCACACAATTAAATTCAATAAACTTGCTGCCTTATAATGGCGAACAAATTTCGATCAAACACTCGTGTATTTGCCTTGCCAAACAATGAATTTCATCGAAATGCTTGGATAAATGCCTTACCGAATAAGAGATTGTCTTTACCAAAAAATATTTGCCAGAAACATTAACTGTAAGCTTAAAATATATGATAGAAGATACCCTGGCCCAATAGACCCACTTTCAATTTTCAATTTTCCAAGTTCTTGCTTTCGACAAACACATTGGAAAGAACGAACCTGTTCATGATTCGTTTTTAATGGGGTTTAAGTATGTTGTACATTATTTCCTTTATACTGTAAAAACTGTAAATTTCAATTTGATGAGGTGCGTGAAGTTTTAGACATTTTAAATTCCAAAAGTTATTCTGTAATTGCGATTTGGACAGACAACCATCCAGTTAATATCAGTTTTTCTCAATGTCTAAAAACTACTATGGTGAATATGAACCTTTTATCAACAAACAATCAAAAGGTTTTTATGTTATGCGACTCAGTTCATTAAATTAAACGCGTCCGAAAAAATTGGTATTCAGCTAAGAATAGCAAGATTATATTTTTTATAAAGGAAGGAACTATTGTGTCTATTGGAATGTTTTTGTCCGGTTGTACAAAATGGATACAGATTTGATCTTAAAATCTTCAAAATTAACACATACGTATGTTTCCCCTAGTTTTATTCAATGTCAGAGTGTTTTTTATGCCTTGCAGGTGTTCAATGAACATACTTTAGATTCATTAATGTGTCACTTTCGAATTGAGGGGGGGGGTAATTAAATTTATTGAAATCTTTATAGATTGGTGTAAAATAGTTTACGTCAAATCTAGCTCTATGGTGTACAGAAAATTTCCCATTACCAACTCATTCAAAACAAACTTAAACTTTCTTCTCTAAATTATTGCCAAAGTTCTCTAATCTACGTGGAATTGCTTATCATCATAAGCAATTCTAACACAGCAAACTCTAAAGCGAATTACAAGATGTTTAGTCCATTTATGAAACTATTTACTGAATAACCTAAATTGGGATTTTTTCTGTCCTGGACACTTTCAAAGCGATGAATTGAATCAAAATTTGCTCAGCATAGACATATGGCTGTATTCAAATTTTATATTTCCTACTATGATATGATCATTACTAATGAAATTGAATCCATTTGCAATCTCTTAAACAGTTTTGAAATCTCTGAACTTATTGCTACCGAAAATATTTACTAATGTAAATCTTGTCACCTCTCTAGAGATTAAAATGATATGTCTTTCATTGACTATTTATTGTATAATCGCAATACAAAGGGTTTTAAAGAAATAGTCATTTGCTAATACATAGCTGGCTTTTTTGCTTTCAAACATTCACAAATCAAGATGGGTGAGAGGATTGAGAACGAAGATTTTGGGAAATTTCAAAAAAATCTTACTCGGGGAAATCTCATCGATTTTATTGTGCTGTCATATTCTTTCTAATTGAAATGTACAAGAAAGTTTTGCCGCAAATATGTTTCTAAATGTTTAAAATTCTTAGCGTTGACATGCCTGATAGAGCTTTGAACGCGCTCTTCAAAGGGGTTTGTTAGTAAATATGGACATACAAGTCTGCCAGAATTCAAAAAAATTTAGCCAAGTTTTGTTAATCAAAATTTTGTTATCAATTTTTATATTATATGTTTTACGCACTTGATTTGAACAATATTTGTATTATAAAATATAAAAATAACAATATTTAAAGCATTACATTGTTCTTTTTTACAGTTTACTTACTAAATGTTGTATTTGTAGTCTACTTAGTTAATCAAATCACCCTACGTAATGTACATGTACTTCAATTTCGATTTTTATAATTTGGGGCTTGAATGATTTCCTACCTCTTCGAATTGTCACGTCGTGATTATTTAGATGTCCTTGATATATATATATATATATATATATAT
>CABFPE010000109.1:1381398-1393936 GCA_900660155.1 Hofstenia miamia
GGCAGTTCCATTGGTAAGATGTGGCTGGCGGAGGTGCTCCTGGACATGCACGCCTAATTTTAAGTGTCGATCCTGTCTTCCAGTATCTGTTTTACCTAAATAAGTTGGAGTAAATTAAGTAGCTAAAGGGCTCTTGTGTATTAAATTAGTTTAATAGACTGCACACTTATTATAAAGGAGAGGAATGGGAAAAGTGTCAACTCCGTTTAATGGTTAATCTAAGAAAAGTAATAGTTTTCTCTAAGTAAACCCATCACAGCGGGTTGGCATGATTCTACAATGCGCTTAAGATTGGAAACATTATATCAATTGATCTTATCAGCCTAAAGCAATGTTTTGAGAATTTCACATTTATACATGTATGTTTCCTATCTTTAAAAATTAAGATAATGTGCTTTGAATTATTTTATTGGTATCTAATTATTTTAGTTCAAATGGATTTCAAATTTAGATTTAAATTTGAGTTAAGAATGAAAACACGTTTGGAGCATAAAGGTTTAAAAAAAGTATTGATTTGTATGATGACGACATTACCGTGGACAAGCAAGTTCTGATATAACAGTGTATTGGCAAGAGGAAGAAAGTGATTCTGATTAAAATGTTTTATATTTACTGATCAGTATTAGCTGTCTGTATCTAATCAATTACTAGTGTGTTAGGGTGTCTACCCAGGCACAGGCAAGCTATCGGTTTTCCTCTGCTACTTGGCCCAAATTCGAATTAGGCCTGAAACATTTTCTCAAATTTAGCTCCATCACATCAATAAACTTGCTTAAGTTCGCCTTATGCCTGCTTACAAATGTAGGGCTGGAAATACTTTCGTATGCCAAGAAGTTTCTATAGGACTGTTTCCTGGTGTCACATTCTGTCAATGAAACAACTAGTATGTATATTAGGTGGGCCGGAAAAGTGAAAAAATTTAATTTCTTGCCTCTTGAATGCTTAAGAAATACAATTTGATCTAAAACCACAAACAATATTTCATTTGCTTGCAATTATTCCTGGTTGCATCAAGTAGTTGTGATCATTTTCCAGTATTACTGGTAGTTGTCAAATCAGAATAGATTTATATTTTTTGCGATATATCATCCCTTTTCAAATGCAACAAAAGCATTGATTTGCAATTCTCCTGATAAAAGACTCTGTATAGTTTTGTCACACCCAAATGCTTAAAACCTGTGTTTCCTGCTACAATCAAAGCAACCAATACTTTGTCTGTGATTTTTTAAAGAAACTTTCCATGCCAAAGACAAGCCAGGTTATCATCTAACACAACAATGCTGTGATTTATCTTGCTTTTGCATTATTTTAAAATGGAAGTGTTTTATTGTGATATGATAAAATTTGAGAGATGTAAAATTGAAGCAATTACATTTTACCATTGTTTACACACAGAGTGCAAAATTGCAACCTCTTCATGTGCAGCCTTAAAAAGTAAATTTGAATCTAAAATATTTATTAAGCAAGTATTTTAGTGGCTTTGCATCAATTTTGAACAATAGAGCTAGATATTTTTAAAATTTTATTTTCAGACCTGCCCATATATATATATATATATATACTAACACCTCCCTCTCCGTAGTATGGTTTTTGCAAAAAAGTGCTACATAGAGGGCGGCGAGGAAAATTGTCCATACTACATAGAGGGATTTTGGGATTTTGGCCGAAAATTAACTTTTTGGCTATTACTCCCTAAAAAATTTATCGATCCCTTAAATATTTTGCATGAAGGTAGTGACTACNGAACAATAGAGCTAGATATTTTTAAAATTTTATTTTCAGACCTGCCCTAATATATATATATATATATATATATATATATAATGGCATCTCTCAAAAACTTTGAATTTCTTGCAATGATTCAATTAATTAATCAAAGTTCTTGCATTCTGTTTGTATACAAAAAAGTCATAAAAATTAGATATTTTTTTCGCACAAATATATTAAAAACACAATTCTTTGAGTATTTTTCCACATCAAAAATATTGAAAATGATTCCACTATGAGGATCTTAGAAGTTCTTGCACAATCAACTAAGTAATCGAATTAAACTCAATATATATGTTTTTTTGTAGAAATGAATTATTTTACGTTATCTAATTTTCATAATTTTATGCAAATATATTTCATTGATATAGGTAGTATTTTAAGTGTTATATGAAGGAAATGTTCTGATTGCAATCGTCCATTTTAAATCTTATATTTATTGATTCGATTTTATGAGCATTTTTGTTCAGAAAAATAAATGGTTTCGTATCTAACGAATTTTGTTTTAATTAAAGTTTATTCTCTATTATGTATAGACAATAGGCAGAAACATAGGCAAATTGCTAAGGCTCTCTGTGAAATCTGAAGGAATGTATTTCCTTTCAATTATGTTTATTAGTTAAACGTTGGAAAACTATTCTCAGCATTCAATCGAATTTCAAGTTTTGCTCAAATGACCAAAAATTTCCATTGTATTGAAATATAATTAAAGCATTTTTTTAGTGTAAGTTGGATGACCCAAATTACAGTGATTTATTGTTTCATAGCATTGGGTGTCCAAAAATCAATGTACGAGGAAGATGGCAAAGAAATTTATTTAGCAACGCGTTACGAATGATTTTATAAATGTCCGCCTTTGATTTCTATGGAGGCTTTCAAACGTTTTTCATTTTCAATAAGACCATCTTGTAAGCTGAAAAAGTAATTTTTTCAATGTTAGCAGTAAAACCGTTTGAAAATGCATAGCGGCGGGTGGATTCCAGAAAACGTTTTCCTTTAAAACATCAACAAAAAATCAGCCGGATTTGTGAGATGACCGTGATCGAGCAGACCATAACTCTCGTCGTTTTTTATAGTAACTTAAGAAACCATCTGCAGAAATGAACGGAATTTTCTTCTCATGTGATGAAGAACTGTATTTTATATGGATGAATGCATAGCTTCTTCTTCAAGAATTCATTCGAAAAAATGTTTTACAAAAACACGCTTTGTTCAACTGTCACTTAAGATAAATAAACATTATAAATTAGAAGTACGGCCACTATTAATTCTTTAAACAAAATTATTCACACAAGTTTTCAATGAACAGCCATCTTTTCAACACTCTTTATATTATTTTTTTGAATTACCAAAATAGAAATACGGGAGATTCTTCAAAATATACAATAGTTTTAATAATATTAATCTAATGTCTTGTTTACATTAAACTAAAAAGACGTCAAGACTTAAAAAAGATGAAAATTTCTTGAAATAATCATGCAGATTTTGTGTTTTTCAATAATAGACGACTTAGGCCTACATGGTCTCTAGGTTTGATGCCACTGATTTATTTACGTGCTTCTGTGAACCTTCAATTAACTGATAATGAAAAAGCTATGGTGCAATACTAAATCTAGTAATCATTACATATAATTTTTGAAATATTGTTATTTGTACTTCTACTGTTTCCAGTATAAAATAGTTTGTTCATTTTGTGTTTACCCGAATAAAAACTCAGAAAAGATTACAATGTATTATTTGAAGTTATTATTTTTACTAATTAGAATAAGAATGCCTTCTGAATTTAATATTTGATTTACTGCATGACATTGCACATCAACACAAAGACTGGTTAAACCTATTATTTAAAAAACAGAATTCCTCAAATGATTAAATTTTGTGGTTTTTAAAGAATTACAATTAATATTTATAAGACTAGTTTCTACTTTTGTTTTAGGCATTATAACTGTTGCAATCGATATACCAATTGTGATTTTGAACAGATTGTATCATGATTTAAAAATGAGCAGTCAAATGTTTTACTGGAAAAAAACGAGTTAATTTTGCCTTATGTCTCCCACCACATAAATAACTACAAAATATGCTAATTTTTAACATAATTATTATAGATTTTATAATCTTAACCTAATCCTAACACAAATCATATCCTAAGCAATTACCCTAACGCCAAACCTTATCCCAACAATAACCCACTAGCATTAGACCCTTCATGATTTCAGAACCGCCTCAATGAAAACAAATTCATTATAAATTATGCAAACAAAATAACTAATGATAAGGTGTGGGGGAAAAGGCGCTGAGTAGATGGGAAAACTTTGCTAAATCTTGTAATTGGTTTTTAAACAAACTAAAGCCGGGGAAGAATCACTAACTAGCATATAAATAGTATTATATTGTAATTTATAATTTTATAATTCATATTGAAAATGTATTAATGAGACCGGTATTCAAAATAAATTTGCATATTACTACTAGCATGACATTGAACTATGGTTGGGCTAGGGTTAGGACAAAAGTGCGTTAGGGTTTTGAGTTAGTTTTAAGGTAAGGATTCGGAATTAGGGTTAGGACTATAACTATTATTTTGATAAACTAGCATATTTTTGCATTCGAGGAGGAGATAACCCAAAAGCATTAAAATCGAAATTTCATTTTAAGTCGGATTAAAATTCTAATAACATAACATCATCAGTTAACTCTTCAAGCATGAACTTCTATAACACTAACTGGACGGAAACAAATGAATAAATAACTGCAACATTTATTAATTGCACTCTTCATTTCTCTAATAAAATAGCGGAATTAATAAATGAATGAATGAAATCTGCCAAATGTTGCTGTTATTTTTTCATTTTTTCCAACCAAGTTAGGGTTACAGAAGTTCATGCTACAAGCTAACACATTTTTTCCTAAGCTCATTTTTAAATAACAAGTATCAGTGTATACCTATATCTGATAAGCAACTCAAAGCACTCTAATGCTATTCTATATAGATTATCACTTTATTAAGCAGTAAATGCCTTCTGGAAATCAATAAAACTTAAAATTTAACTAATGGTATATGTACATTGAAGTTTTCTTTTGATCCTTAGAACTTTGTTATTACAGTATGGAAACGAAAATGCTGTGGTTGCAAACGGTCAACGAATGTCTATCTAAGCATTGATGCTATTAAATCTCGTAATTTCACTTTTCTTATCTTTGAAGTACAAAATGGTGCACAGGTGCCCAGAACTCAAATGTATTCACATTCAAAATTGTATAATCCTACAATCCTTCGCTAGAGCAGGCTGTCAAATATATATAAGCACATTTTAAAATAGGAATACATCAGATTTTTTACACTCTACTGTTGCGTCACATCAAATTTATATAACCGTAGATGATTACATTTTTACCCAGCATAATGTATGCCAACGGATTTAAATTCAATTCTCAATAGAAAATTAAAGTATTTCCTGAAACTCAAGATTTAAATGAATCAGTTAAATGGAAAGCAGACCATGTTGCAAATATGGAAAAATAGTAAAATTTTGAAAATTTTAGTTAAATATTTTCATTTCATTTCAAAAATTTAATTCTAAAAATACTTTTTCATTTACAAGCTAGTAACAATTCATTGAATCACTTAGCAATATAAAGCCTAAATTTTAAACAATTTGTGCTATATGAAGAACGTGCTTAAAAGCAAACAACGTTGTTAAAATGCTTAAGAGCACAAAACCTTTCATTCAGATTAAATGTCAACTACATTGAATCATGAAATTCTATTTTTGAGTGGTTAAATTTTATGCAATGAGTGAAACCTAAGAAACTGAAATTCGACTTAAAAATTTTGCCTTTCAGTGCTTCATATTAAAAATTCGAATATATTTTAATTCATCACTCGGAAAATATTGTTTTCGTTGAACTTGAAAAAATGCTCCAAAATTCAAATATAATATTTGTAAAGATAAACAAGTTTCACAGTTTCCAATTCAATTAAAATCTTTAGTTATGATTGTAATATATTGGCAACCGCAAATTTGGATTCCCTGCTTTTCGATTAGATATTTCCCAGTACATCTTATGTTTGGAGGAACATGCATAGGCATCAAATGAATAGTTGGATAGAAAGGTTTATCATCACCAGAAATTGAGCAAACAACATTGCTTGACTGAGAATTATAGGAACTTTTCCAATGTTACTTGGAATTAGAATCAATGAAATTGGTCAAACTGAAATGAGTACATCAACAAATTGTTAACTCACTGTGATCCTTTGTTGATGACTTGTTTCAGGTAGCCAGACTTGCCGTAAAGATATTTAGGAAAAAACAAACTTTGCAACATGCTATTGAACAGCATTATGCTGGAGCTTGCCCGGTTAACAACATTCTAGTACTGGTGGATGACAATGGAGTGCTTCTGATACAAGACTTGTGCATTCACTACATTTATATGTGGAAGAAACAGAGATTCTGCTGTTATGCAGAGAAATACATTGGCAGTTTCTCCCATAGAATAAAAAGGAAAAGTATGCTCTCACAATCAAATATGCGTCTTGGAATCTTTACATTGTGATGCATGCTATCGTACATCATCTACAGCTTTGTTGTTCCAGTTCCAAATATTGAAAACGCTTATTCGTGATTTTCCTCTGGAAAACTGTCACAAAAAAGCGTTTTCCATATTTATTAACAATTGATTGATGGGGGATAATTGATGAGTAATAGTTCTTGTGATTAATTCATGAACATTGAGGGCATGTTGCCAAGAAATGAGGATATTCACACATTACATAATCAATCTATGAATAATTTAGAGAGTGTGTGTGTATATGTTAGAGAATTCGTATATATATATGATAGCAACCTTAATGAATAATGTATACTGACATTATATCTTTTGCGAACGGGAAATTTTAAACAAAAGACATATTGTAGTTTTCCACTGTTGGAAAAACTAGTATATTAAAATAATCATCTATTTATTGTTAAGGAACTTTGTTATGCACACTAGTACTAGTATGTTTGCTGAATAATACACAGCGGTATTACATTTCAGTAATTCTTGTTATTACCAAGAAATTGTTTTATATTTAACCAAATTTATAATGTATGTATATATTCAAAGAGTGTTTCTTATGATATACATATACATGCTGTTTCCAAGACATTTAATAAAAGTCTTAAAAATGAACGTCTTTGCAAATTTCCCATTTATTGTTAAAAGACTGACTATTTGAATGAAATAAACCTTTTTAAAATGGATGAACTAACTTGACCAAATAAAAGAGTTACTTGTCAATCATTTTGTATTCATGACGGAAATTTTATAAACATTTATAAAATTTTGTGTTAAATTATTTATCACGTTTATTGATTTTCATAAACATAAAAATGTTTCTCTGCAGTGTTTATCAGTACATGAATACATAACTTTCATTTTTTACAAACTCAAATGTTGGAAGAATTATCCTCACGTACAGGAGGATATAAATTCACAGTAGAAGTCATCTTGTAAAACAATGTTTATTAATGTGTATTCTATATATTGTGTAATCTTTTCAGCAAATAGTAAAGTTTATATTTCAACTACATAATGTAATTTGTAGAATACCTTAAAATGGGTATTGATGTGCGATATTAAATAAAACACATAAAAACAAAACCATTAACGCTTTGAAATACAAAAAATTCTGAATATACAACAAGGAATTGTCGAATTTAAGTGTATGTACGCTTTTCTTTCTCGTTTTTAAAGTTTATACTAAAACTTGCATGAAGTTTGCATTTTGTTCAATGCGTATGACGTAAAGATATCTTCGTTTTAATACATTATTCAATTTTCATAATGATTCAAGTGGTGACAGTTGAATTGATTCAAAAATGTAAGTTACTTTTACATTTTAAAAAGTTAATACTACTAACTTTGTTTCATGTGATTACAAAATAATATAAAAATTTCACAATTTTCTTACACATTTAATATCTTTGCTAACAAAAATTTGTATTAGACCTGTTGAAAATCCCTTTTGTAAAGGAGAATTATTTCTAATCACACATCGATCTGAAAGCATCGTAGAGAAAATAAATCCAAAAAACAAAACTTAAAACATTACAAAATCTAAGGTACATTTTTTCTTTCACACTATTTGATTGTTAGCGGTTTTTTGAAATACTATTTCAAGATCTATACAATTAGAAACGTACAGTGAAAGGTTACGCAAATTCAAAACGTTATGCAAAATGAATATTTGTCAATTGTGTTAAAACATGTACAAAAGAAACCATAACAAAGGAAAAGTGTCAGATGTTTTAAAACCCGTAGCAATACATCAAAAACTGGAGCTAAATCTAGTAATAAAAATACATATTTTAGACTCTCAAATAGTGCAAAAATACTTGGAAATTCAACTCTAACAAGGTCGGATAATGTTTCAAAAATTTTCAATCTCTACATGATTTTAAAACATTTAATGGAAAAATAGAGTTAAAATCTGGTTTTCCTAATTGCATATTGCGAGATATATATATTATATATTTTAATACAATGGGTAAACCGTCTTGAATAAGTATTTATTTCATTTTATCTGCTTCTAATAATTGTAATTTACGCTATTAATTTCTATAATTAAATATATCTCACTATCTCGCGTTCAGAAAATATTCCTAAGTTCTTTTAATACCTAATTTACAAAATATAGTTTAAATCATTTAACGATTGCTGTTGTGTTTATATAATCTCATAAGCAATTACAAATACCTATTAATAGATTAATTGTTTTAAGTACTATACGTATGCTTACATTTATTTTATATAGCTTTAATATTCATTTTCAATTTAAAAATTAAAAATAAAAGACTTCATTTGTACGAAATAAAACATTTTAATATAGATGAAATAACTTCAAAAAATAAAAAGGTGTAATGTATAAATTTTAAAATAATTTATAAAACTCAATAAGTGGAAAGTATATTTTAGTTTTACTTTTAACTAGTACATACATGTATAGAGATGTGAAAACTATATTTATTTTTCTAAAATATTTACAAAAATTTAACAATACAATTTGCAAAACCATTAAATAGTTTAATATCATCTTTCCGGAATAGTTTTTTAGTTACCAAAAAATATCCCAAAGGCATGTTATTCTGTTCGAAAAGGCAAAAACCATGTAAACTCAAAGAAAAGAAAAACGTCAATCCAACAATCAAGCGCTGAAAACTAATATAGGCCAAGAGCTTGAAATATTTAAACTGTTCCTTGAAAATCAACAACATTGCGGTAAAAAATTTTAACATGTATTTTCTATCAAAATTTATAATTTGATTGCAAAAAAATTAAAATTCAAACTGCTAATACCGACATCAATACAAATTTACCTCATAAAAAAGTTTAGACTAATACTAAATAATTTAATTAAGAATTTGCCAGCCCTGTTAGCTCAGTTGGTAGAGCATTGTACTTTTAATCCAATGGTCTTGGGTTCAAATCCCACATAGGGCGAATTTTTTTATAGAATGTTAAATATTCTATTTAACGATAAATGCAACAATAATAGAATTACAATTAGCTTCCATACATCCCATGGTGCGTTCATTCATTTCAATGATAATAGTAGTATTTATTTAACTCTTAATATCAAAGAAACTGATGAAATGTAAATTTAAACAATTTTTGAAAATGTAAAATGAATAATATGTTCTTCCTTTGTTTTTCACTTTAGGATTTTCTTTAAATTTCCATTTTCTTTCTCTTGCACATGTCGGGCACCTGTCAGGGTCGCCATGTAGAATATTGCCAACATTAATTTCGACTTAATTTAGGATTGCTTATCCATATTCCTATTAAATTCCGGTATTTAATGTATGACAGACTAAAAAAACTCTCTTTCTATATCGTTGTTAACTGTATTAACTTAATTAATATAGCATTAGTTTACACTTAATGCTCTAACTAACAACAGCCATTTTAGAACGAGAGCAAGAGATGATATACAGGGTCGAAACCCGACTTGAAGCAATGCACAAGAAGATACTTTGTCTTTGTGAACGAATCCAGCTTTACCCGGACATCGAAGGAATTATCAATGGTTGACTCCCTACATATAATAACCCTATAGATATAAGTGTACATGTTAGCCCTTGATACATGTGAACAATCAATGTAGTCAGCAATAAAACTAGTTCGTAAGTCGTTTGAAAGTTGAATAATTTACTAACAAGCAATTGGTTTATTAACCAAGAAAAATGATTTAGATAAAATATTACTTTTCTGGCGAGGGTTGTTCTAACAGTAATAACGAATGATAAAAAAGCTAGAACGAATAAAAATCCCTATCCTTACACCTAACCTATAAGCACATTGAGGAATCAATCACTACCAGCCGCACCGCACTTTTGAAAGGCTATTGTGTGCCGGCCATTCCAGACTTCCTTTAAATGTAGTTGGGGACCATCATCCGGATTACTCTAGTGCTTGACCGTTTAGCTTTCCATTGAATCAATAAATAAACCTGACAAAATAAAGAAGTAAATCCAATGAATTTTGTTCATCACCAAATAAATAAATTGCACTATTTTTATACTTAATAATACCAAACAATCAAACACTTGGCAAGTACCTGTTTAATCGATGTTGTTGACAATTTAATGATTTTCCTCTTTTTCTTTGTTGGCCACTTACGCACGTCAGCATTAATTAGCGTTTGTGTTTTGGTCTTTTATTATTTTTCAAAAAGTACTGTCAAGCGAATTAATATCAAAATACTGCTTATTATAATTTTACAAATAATCTAATTAATAATAATCATGTGTGTACAATTAATTTCTATAATACTTGAGTCTTGGTTCTTTCTATTTCTTTTCTTAACTTGACCACACATGATATGATTATGTTACACTAAATGCAACAATGATAGAAGTACAATTAGCTTCCATACATCCCATGGTGTGGTCATTCATTTAAATGATATTAGTAGTATTTATTTAACTCTTAACATCAAAGACACTGATGAAATTTAAGTTTAAACAATTTTTGAAAATGTTAAATAAATAAGTTATTTGTTATTTTTAAATGTTATGNAACGCTAATAACCAATTTACGACAATATTATAAATATTATCAATAATTTTTACAAATATTTTATTCTTGAATTCAACGAGAAAAACGTATTGAAAAAATGTATATTTCATTTGTGCCAGAGATGGTGATTGATAAATCGTAATAATTTATTAACATTTTAGTTTTGTAGCATCTTTCATTTGCATAATTGTATAAATTGGGAAAAACATGTTGTAATAATAATTGAGATTGTTTTCCAACTTGCAGAAAAAATTCTAGTTTTATATGATTTGAAACTGTTTTATTTAATTGTTAGTGATTTGGATTTCATGTTTGGTAGATAAAAATCTTTACGATTGGATACATTTTGACATTTGAACAATAGGGTATGGATAAAAAATTACGCAATGTTAACATTGTCTGTTAAGAAGTGCAACTTTATACACACAGTGGCATAATGGAATTTTACATGGTTGTACTGTTTTTATAATGCTTGTTATATTTGTACATTTGAACAATGGGGATATAGATAAAACCATGTAATTTTGTCATTATTAAAGCATGCAACTTTTTACACATCTGACATAATGAAATTTCACAATGATGAAAGAACTACCCTGAAACATTTCAAACTTTTTGGTAAGCTATTTTTATAATTAAATCTCAGATATAATTTTGATTCTTAACACTTTTTTGCAATACTATCTCTAGTTAGTTTTACAGATGTTTCTTTTAAAATGAAATCAATTTTATTTTAATGAATTGCTGTGAATTTGCAGTCCAATGTTAAATTAATTGTATGCTTTATCATAAATAGAAACATCGTTTGTTTGTTTATACACATTTTAATTGAATTTGTTTAAACTTTTAATTGTCATGTGTTTTGTACTGTGATCTATCATCTCAATTGAGTTGTTTATTAATAATTAATTTAGATACTACCATGTGAAATTCATAATGTGCAAATACACATTGCGTTTGTTCCCCAGAGCATTCACATCTCAACATGAAGGTTTGATGAATATGATCATTGTTCATTGAACTGTAGATGACATTCACAATATGAACTTTATCATTTAGTAGTGCTTTTCATATTTTCTTTTTAAATAAATTTATTATTTATAAATGTTCGTTTTCTCTGTATGGTGAGAGTATGCAACTGTGGAAGCATGTATACTTATATATTTTTAAAAATTATTTATTTAATGACTAAAAAAATGTTACATTACAACAATTCTAATTTCATGGGAATTCAAACATTGCTTATAGAAAAATTGGTTGCATTTTATACAATAGACTGCAAACAAATGTGCGTGCCAGCAAATATAACAAAAGAGAATGTATTCCAATGACATCAGAGATACACAGATGGCCAAAGTACACAATTACATCATATCCATGACAGACATGTCTGCCAAGGTAAAAGGTCAATTTGCGTAATGTGCTTCTAGTCTCTTTATGCTACTCACATAATCTATTATATGCATTGGTGATTGGAAATTGATGATTGGATTATTGGTGAATGGATCTGAGCCAGGTAGATGCCCACTTGGATGCTGCAACAAAGAGATTACCTAAAGAGCAATTATTACTTTAGTGTTAACATTGGTTACATCAAAATATTGTAATGCAGTTATAAAGCAGTGAAACAAAGATAGAACTCACCCTGCTAAATAGCTAATGATTAAAGATGTTGAATTACCCTGACATTAAATGGCCTGGA
>CABFPE010000109.1:1412600-1437427 GCA_900660155.1 Hofstenia miamia
ATATATATATATCCTCTTTTTAGTTAATATATTAGTACACAGTACACTGCTATTGCGCATAATTTCCAACTGCTTTATTCAATAATTATTTAGTAGAGCATAAACTTATACTAGGAATAAATTTTTAAATGATTTAATTGAATAATTAAAATGCAGTGATTCCTTTTTCATAATAATAATAATAATAACAACAATAATAATAATATTAATAATAATAATAATACTACTACAACTAGTACTACTACTAATTTATCATTATATAGAGCATTATACCCACAACGCAATCAAAAACGTTAACAAAAAATTACAAATATGTCTAAAAATTCATCAAAAAATTACACTTTGCTTACAAACGCATTAAACATCTGAGTTTTAGTGATTTTTTAAAACGAGATAGGATTGATACAGATTTTAAGATATATGGAAGATCATTGTACAAATTCAATCTCAAGTGACAGAAAGGGTGATCTCCAAAGTTTGGACTTGATCGAGGTACTTGGTGATATTCTAGGTTCTCAGAGCACAAACGAAGACTAGGGTGATTGTAAATTACTTGTTCAGAGATGTAAGCTGGACGGATTTCCAAACTAGTAGAATCAGTTTGTATTTGATTCTGAATTTCATTGGTAGCCAATGCACCTGTATAATTGCCCAAATTTTATGATTGTCAATTTGATATATACATGTAAATTTATTGTAATTCAAACGTCAATACTTTGTTTTCCAGTTTTTCAAAATCTCATAAACTTGTAAGTAAACTTTGAAGGTAAAAATATTTAATAACACTCCTCTTCATTCGCTCTGCACAGTGGTAAATCAATTAATTTTATACAGAAGAAAAGCTATATGCACTCTATTAACATTCAGGGTGCCTTCCCATATTGGTGTATAAAGAGCTTTATCATAACTATCTTTATGAGCTCAAAAGACACAAAATATGGTGATATTTTTTGATTTGTTTGTGCCGAATATATTTGAAAGCCAAAGCAAATTTCACCAACATATATTTTAAAATTGTACTGGAATTGTTTAAAAAGTATACTTTTTACTGACTAGTTAAAAATATACACAAGCAAATTAGAAAAATATGAAAGCAAATTAAAATAGGATTTAACAACCGAAACTCAAAAATTGCTCTAATCGAAACATGTCCATGTTATAAACGTAATTCACCAATACCCCCATCGATTTGCAAATAAGGCATTTCAGGCACCTTTATTGGATATGTGCTGCTCTATGGCACTATACAAAGGAGCATTATTTACTACAAATTCAAAATTATGCATTGCAAATCCTCTTGCAACCGAGTCTGCTAAAATTCCCTCAAAATTGTTCGAAACCTCTCTTTCTTGAATATCTCTTTTGATTTAATAAACAATCCCAATAATTTGTCAAGAGATACCTACAATATGGATATTGGGCCTTTACTATTCAGGAGGATGGAGCTGGCTTTTGAACCCTTAATATTGGGTCCAAAATTTATTCTAGAAAAGAGGTTTATTTTTGTTTTGTCTTCACAGTTAACAATTCTTCCTGAACCAGTGACATGCTTAATTTGTTCACATAATTCTTTGCGCTTGACTATGTTGTTGACTAAAAGTTATAGTTATTCTGATTTTGATATACCATTTGCATGTCCTTACATCAATCAATGATGTCATTGCAATTGTCATTGCTATAACAATGACAATAACCATATCATTTCTGATTTAATTTTCAACCTATATGTACAATTCCTCAAGCCAGGTTTTTGATAAATCTATTTCTGTTCACGAAAAATACCATCAATTTAAGATACGCCTGCCTGTTCCCTTCCTTAATTACAATAAGTAATAACTAGCTCAATATCCATAAAATTCAGTCCTTCAAAAATAGCGAAATGCAACGAACATTTCATGTTTACATGAAAGCTATCACAGCAAAATGGTATGCTTCTGTTTTTAAAGATTCTTCTTGGAAGTTTCACCTACATCTTGTTTTCTAGAGCAATTTCTACTTAGTGCTAACAGAATTATGAAGCATTACTCTACCCGACATTTTGTCGGGAATCGCACCCGGTTAAAGCATTATAATTTGAATTTCGAGCGTGTCTGGTACACTCAGAGAGCAAGCTACGCCAGGTAATTATCGGTTATGATAATATAGAGAAAATGCCACATTTCGAATTTATTTTTTATAATTCATGAGTATTTTGGTTTTTTGAGTCGGCTGAAGTCGGATAAGTGAATTGAGAGCCGGATACAGCTCTTTTATCGAATACTCATTACTGCCTTTGTTTTTACTCACATGATCTTTTACGCGTTATTTATTGGTTTATATAAATACAAAAAGCAAGTTAATTTACTATGATTTACTGAACTACAAAATTCTATTAGTAGCTCCCTGCTTTGCTTCTGTTCATATTCACTTAAATATATATATATATATATATATATATATATTAGTGACTATATGAGGCAAATCAAATGATCATTAACATCAATCACTTTCTGACGGAGAAAAAGCAATTCATTAGTATTACTTAACGTCTTGGATATTTTTCAGTTCAAGATGTGAATAACATCAATATTTTATAAATAAAAAATCAATTTTTTGTGCTCGAACCCGACAAGACCCGACCAAAAACTGGAATGGGTTAATCAGGTACCTGATGTCACTCTCTAATGTATGATATATACATATTTATTTATATATATATATATATATATATATATATATATATAGATTAAGGTAAGGTGATACGTGGAACTGCTTCTTAAAGAATGTAACATGCACGCTGTTTTCAATATTCCTATAATTTTAAAAAATTAATTACAGTGAACACACTGAACTTCAAATATTTAGTCAGAAGTGACTGAGAGATATATAGAAACTGCACACTACATGCAAGATAGATAAATGCATTTCAAAATCCTTAGATGTATGAATTTTTGTTTGGGTTAGCTATATACCTATTATTGTATGTAATAGTTTTCTTCTTTATTACTACTATATAAATTTTAAGGATGCAAGTGTTTCTAATAAAAGTTTTAACTTCCTTCTAAATATGATTTTGTATTTATTTTTAAGGGAATTTGTAACACTGAAGTTTATACTGATTGAAGGCATCCTGAGTTTACCAATTTCATAAACTGATAATTGGACAATTGCTATTTTCAGGCCATTTCTCAATGTCAAGGATTTGGGGATAATTTATTTGTTATTAACAACAAAATGATTATTGCATTACATTACCCAACCATAAAAAGTTAGAATTCTAACTTTCTATTGTTGGTTAATGTAATGCAATAATCATTTTAAATTCATTACTCAAAAACTCGGATATTATTTCATGATTAAAAACATCTGGTTTCTAACCAAATTGTTATTTACACAAATCTCTTATCTGTTAAGTTTATCTTAATTTCCTCTGCTCAACTGATATCAAACTGATCATGTTTAACTTATTCATCTATGCTTCATCATTGACAGAAGTTAAGCTATTTCTGTTCTGTTCCTCACGTAGGAACGTGGGTGTAATTGTTTTAAGCAAAAAAATTGTCATATTATCACATATGAAATTTTATTACTGGTTCAATAATAAGAGTATATGGTTGGTTATGTATTTGTATAGAACTCCTTAACACTCATTTAATATATGCAATATCATTATTCTGGAATTTCAACGCGAATTAATTCTAACAATATTCTCTCAAATATGGTACATCTAGATTAAAATCATTGCATCACCACTTTAATTAATGCCGGATACAGTCGATTAGCAGCATCTAAGGTTTTAAAAGTTTCTGAGAATAATGGTGAGGTTTTTGATGGTAGAAAATATAATGATTAAGCTCTAAAAATATCAGGTAACCGCCCTGGTGCTTTGGTATCTCATTTCAACAATTCTTCTCACAACCTTTTCATAAGATATCATAAAACAATATCAAATACATTGAAGAGACAGGGTGTGAGGTGTCACAATTAAAACGCTGTTGCTATGTACAAAAAGGAAAACTACGGAGCAATATGCACATTGGTAGATTTTAAAGACGGCACCTCACACAAAAAAAACAATGTCTTGCATTTATCGTTATGGATGATGGTTCATAGATTACACAGAGTGACAAAGGCCGGTTTTCAAGGAAATATGTTTATGCCAAAGATATAAATGTTGCTCCTGGGAAATAGCTGGTTGGCAAACTGTATGTTATGCCCTGTTTTTGATACAAGTTTTTGTATTCTGAGCATAAGACCACTGAGCGATATTATATTTTATCTAACTGATTGTTGAATATCTTACCAAATACCTATCAGACTCATTTGTTGTTGCACAGGGATTCTTATTTGTTTATTTTCTCCCTCTATCCCAATTTACGTGTCCGATTTGTCTTTAAAAAATCTCCGGAAATTTCTGTGGATTATTTTTAATGATTTGAAGAGCTATGAGTAATAAAGAATAGTAGAAAGCCTAAATAATGCTCTAAGAGCGGTTTAATTGCCAGGTGAATAGATGGATATTTACATATATATTTATATATAAACACAGGAAAATAGATATAAATTATGATATTTTTAGGCATTAAATATGTCTGAATGGGTATGTATGAGCATGTACGATGCTATTTACTTGTTGCTCTGCTTTGTTGGAGTGATCTTAAATTTGTTTGTGGTTCTTGTTTATTATAAAGAGGTCAAAAATAGTGCATTAATGTTCTATCTTTATACGCTTGCAGTACTGGATATTTTCTACTTCTTAACTTTTTTGTTACGAGAAGTTAATGTATTTTTGTATGAAGATTTTAAGCTGTTTCATAACTCATTATTCGAAAGCTTATCCATATCTTTATGGGTTGGGACTTTCTTTGCATATGATTTTTGCATGGTTCTCTACGTATTAATTGCTTGTCAAAGACTGCTGTATGTGTGGAAACCAACTCTTTACAATCGTTTTTCAAAGATAATTTATTTACTTCCACAAGTAAGTACACCTTTTGAAATTACATAAAATGTTTACTCAAGTAATCATAGATAGAATAGATTACATTTGGACAGAGAGTAATTTACATTTCAAAAATCTAGCCTTTTATTATCAAAAAATGCACATACTCGTTCAGAAATTTCTTGAAGAATTTTCAGTCTTTGAAAATCATATATTTTGGAAAATTCAACAGGTTAAAGTTTTTTCATGTTCTTATACCATCCTTAATGTGTGATTAAAATAAAAAAAAATGCTTCATTATATTTTTATATTCATAAAGCTTGAGTACCACTAACTTACTGACCAAATTATGTGTAATATAATAGCATTCATTATTTCTGAAATATGTTCTGGTCAACTGATTAATTCAAATGTTGAAGAACATATTCAATTGAATAAAAATTAATTTCTAATACCATAAACAAGTAGTTATTACGTAATCGTGTGCCATCGATTGTGGGCACATTTTCTTTCAATTTATTTTCTATGTAATTTTTAGGTAATAATACCAGCAGTAATAACAGCGGTAATTGCATATGTACAGTTCCAATCCAATGTTCATCACAATGTTATTCTGCTCAGTAGAGCTTTTTTTGTAGTAGTTGGTGCAATTTTTCTTCTCTTGCTAACGGCAATTACATTTGCTCTACGTTATCGAATGAATCGCAATTTCCAAATTTTCATGGACACGGACGTCAAACCATCCGTGATTTACACTGAACAAGAAGAAGTATCTACCTCAAGGTTTGGACAAATTGATTTAGAAGGTATTACGTTATCTATTTTATACACTCTTCAAATATATATATATATATATATATAAAGCTCAAATGATAGAGTATTATAAAGTTCTATCAAAAGATGCAGATTAGGCATAGCTTATGCTGCTGGTTGCAAACAGTGCCGGGAACTGTTTGCTGACAATAAGAAAAGTGCGTTAGATATTTGTCTTCGCACAGGAAAAGATGTACTTGAGAATTGTTTTAAGTGGTGAAATCCATGCTATACTGGTTGGATAGGATCATGATCATGCTAACGTTGACTATGGAAATTACTCTTATTACGTAACTGCAATTTTGTGTCTGAAAATAGGAAAGTATCATTTTACAGTCTAAAGTAACAATGCGATTAGTATCAAATTTTAATGCCATTGGACATACCTCAAGTCAATACACAATTATCTAATATTGTGTGCCGAGAATATTCGTATATTATTTGTATCTAGGGCCGAGAACGTAAGTTTCCGAAACTCTAAGTATATTTAGCTAAGAATTCTTCATATAGACCACGAAACTATTGCAAAGATGTATCTTTGATCTTTTCTGCCTTTGAGAATTGGTACTTTAGTAGGCAGGCATACTTGTTGAAATTTGACTGTACGGTGTTTGCCGGATGCAATTATTTGCCTGTCATCACAAAGCGATGTTGTTGTTGTTATTGCTTTGTGGAGATGCGAGTTTTCAGCCGTCCAGCAAAGTTGTCACACAGGATAAATAAGAACTTTTCTTTTA
Source organism: Hofstenia miamia (assembly GCA_900660155.1). Classification (NCBI taxonomy): domain Eukaryota; kingdom Metazoa; phylum Xenacoelomorpha; order Acoela; family Hofsteniidae; genus Hofstenia; species Hofstenia miamia. Next base: position 1,419,072 of record CABFPE010000109.1, read on the forward strand.
CTCTTTGCATGAATTTGATGTTGTCTTGAATTGTCATTGCATCCTCTGGTTGCTTTTTTCACTACATCTATCTAGATGCACTGCAATAACATGGCTGTCTGAGGCTGCTACGTATATCTAGTAATTGGAATCGTATTTTGGCTAATGCAAAATTGAACGCTAGAACAATTATCTACAATACATATGTAAATGTAGAATTTAATACAGAAATTCAAAAAAATTCTGCTTTATTAATAAATAATTAGAATTTTCCAATAGTTAAAATATGCATGCATATCTACCTAATGCATACAATTTAGATCTATCAGAAAAGCTTGACCCGTCATCGAAATCAATGTTTTTTGTTAACATTTTGGTTGCGTTTTTCTTCTGCTTTATGGCAGCGTTTGAATTGGTCTTGTCGAATTATGATGTAAGTTCCTTTTCTCATTAAATGAAATAGTAAGTTTTCCTCAAGTGCAAGTTATATATTATTTAAACATATTTGCCACAGAGGGAGGTTGATTCCGCCCTCTGTAAACTTTCTTAAGTTTTAGCTCTTTGAAAATGGCGATATGGCTATGCTTTCCTGACTTTTAGTTTTGTAGAATGAGAAGTATTTTTTCTGTTATATCCCAAAACATATCAATTTATGCCTGTCCCATCTCATCCCATGAAATGTTTTAAATAGGATTCCTATGGGAATACCATTCCCATGAACAACACTGGTGAAACATAACTAAGGCTTGAAGGAAACTTATTGAATGATTATGTAAAGAGCAATAAATATCAAATATAGTTTAATGTGTTGAGTTTATGCAAAACAGTATTTTTTGTCACATTATATTAATATGCGTTTTTACATAAAACAGTTCTTTTTGCTCTCAATTTCAATTTTTGATGTCTGTTTTTATGGAAAAAGCTTCCCATGAATGCAAAAAGCAACTATTATAAATAAGCAAAGCATAATAAACTTTATTATACTGAAAAAGTTGAAAATTTCAAAAAATTACCAAATTTTATGTGTCTATCATTAGAAAGTATGACGTCACCAGAATAAATACCACGTCACAGCTCAGTTAATGGCCTTAAATTGTAGAAGAGGGATTGTCTTAGCATTGTACAAAGTTTCACAGAATAATCTTTAGTAGAAAAAATTTTAAAAGGGGGCTGAATCAACCTCTTGTGAGTTCAACAGAAGAAACTATCCTGTGGCAAATAGGGTTAATCTTATAAATGGTAATTCGGATTTCAGACTGTCAAAATTGAAGTTTTGGTTAGCCATTTTCATTGTTAAGCAGTTGTTTGTGATTGTCGTGAATTAAATTTACTCTAAGTGCTGGAAAATTTTTATTAGTTTTAGTTTCAAGTTTCAATAGTTCCCGGACTGGGTGCTTTTATTGCTTGATGAAATATAATGCATTATTCACAAGGCAATGATCTTTGAATTACACGCGGCAAACAAGTGCAGGTATGATTAATATCTTGTATATAAACGCAATGCACTGTGAGAATTTATTTTAATATAATGTGTTAAGTATCCAACAACAGCTTAAGAATGACACTACCAGAGTCTTCAATCATTAATAGTTTTTAGTGATTCCTGATTTGAGCCGGAGCTGTATTAGGTTCAGGCTTGTCAATGAGGCAGAATTTTGATCCCATCTCCATGAAAATCTGCGTGGGGATACTGATAGGACCCCACGGATCCCCACGGTTTTCTTCAAGTTCTTAAGAATTTTAAATTTGTCACTATAATTTGAAAAATACCAGTTTGGTTCTTTAAAAAGTTGCATTGGAGTATAGGATTTACAAATTTTGTTTTCAGTTTAAAATCAATTCTGTATTCCATCAAAACCTACTAAAAAGTTTGAAGCAGGCCTTGAATCCATTAATTCATTACATGGATTGTGAAGCCTTAAAATTTCTCAGCTTAACATATCAAGTGAAATAGCATTTATTTGTATGCTCTATTGTCATAGTTATTTGTGATGATTATTGCTTCATTTAAAATATTTAAACTACAGCACTTAGAAATAATTAAATTTTCATATTCAAGTGTATAATCTTATTAGAATTGTTATATTTTTAGTTGATATATCCAAACAATTGTGCAGAAGCCAGCGTTTTCTATTTGATGGAGTTTATTGGCTACAACACAAACTTTATGATTCACCCCATTCTTTATTTTATTGTTAGTCCAAACTTCAGGAGCAGAGTAAAGAATCTCTTTCGTAGAAAATCTGATAACTTTTAAAACCTACTCAACCTAAAAACATACAGTTTGTAATACTTCTTTTTCGCAATTTGAAATAAAAACATTTATTTTAGTTTATAAGAATATAGATTGTTGGAAAAAAATTGACTGTTAGGGAGTTTTGCCATTTTTTAATATCTTTTGTTGTGTTGCACTGATAGGAAAATGATCAGAAAGGGATTTTTATAGTACATAATAACGTAATCAAAGTTGTTAATTAAATTTGCGGCCCTAAAAAATCGCTAGATTTATTCATGCAGAAAAAACGAGACACAGTAGAATTTTTGGACCACAACGACACACATGATTCTAGTTTGCTATAGACAGCCTCGGCATTCAAACGCGATCTTCTATACGAAAAATTTAAAATTGCACAACACCTCACAACTCGTGTAACAAAACATGTCTGAAAACGATATTCAAATTCTGAAGTGGTCACCCAACAATGCTATTTACTGTCAATCCTAAGCAGTGTGTGATTTCACAATATATATATATATATATATATACATTTATATGCCCCTTAGAAATGTTGCTCTATTTCCAACAGAGCGCCATTTCTAAGGAGACAGAGTGCCCAAATTTGATTTTAGCGCAAATGTAATCGATTTTTTCATCTTATATGATTAGTGTGGATATTTTATTATAATTATCGTTCATTTGGATTTTTTTATTTTTTTCATTGATTAGTAATATTTTTTAAAAAATGGCAAAAACCATGTATATCAGGCGCTGTGTCTTTTTATCATTTTTTGTGTTTTTAGGTTAAACTTTGAGATTTGTTTGAGGATTATTGGTCGTTCTAGGATATCTCTGATACCAAATTGTAGAAATGAATACATTTCAGACCATGGCCTACTATATGATGGGCAGCAAATTTTAAGTAAAACCTTTAAATGAGGAGGCCAATGCCTGTATGGACATTTACTCAACTATAGCAGGAACTGTTTGCTATGGCACTTAGCTTTTAGGAGACTTCTTAATAAACATTTGAGGTAGGTAGAATCGAATAAAACAATTCCGGAAAAGATATCTAATGTAGTTCCTGTATATTCATACAAAATGATGTTAATTGCAATAATTGCAATTATATAAAACAAAATTTTGAAATTCAGACTTTGATTTTGATAAAAACAATATTTTGATTTCTAAGATAATCATAAACGCTTTAATTACGTTTGTGAAAAATGTGAAAAATTTTACCTTAAATATACTGATTCATTATGCAAAGAAAATTTTAATTTATATAGCTAAGAATGTAAAACTCAAGAAGTCATACATTTGATTGCCTATTTGAACATGATTTTAAAATTTTTCTATGTCTTTCCAATTTTTTTTCTTGAGACAATTGATATATTCAGGGAGATATCTGGCAAAAAACTAGGAATTTCGAACAGATTTTTGGTGTGTAAATTTCTTAATATATGTCTGTACACTAAAACAGCGAGCACTCATTGAGAACATATTTACATATCTGATGTTTCTAATGCGAAAATTAGTGAATAGAAACATAATTTCTGATCACAGCAAATTCAATGAGACCACCAAAATAATTGGAAGAATATGTACCCGCTAGTGTTTTTGCTGAATGAATAATCAAGCAAACAAAAATGCCTATATGTAGTTTTATTTATCTTTGCATTTCTAGTGTTAATAATATATTTGAGGTCTCTTACAACCTGTATTTTATAAACAGCATTTAATGTCTTTTCTTATCAATGTTAAATAACAAGCAGCTGCTGTGTTATTCAAGCTATTTAAGTGAATTGTGTGAAGGCATGCAGAAATATACTGACAATATTTGTGTTCTATTGCTTGAGAGGCTGATCTTTATTGATGCCTAAAGGTGCGTTCAGACGAGAACCTTTTGATGCATATCATTTGTCATACGTCAAAAAGATACTCGTCTGAATGCTCCCAAATTTTGATAGATGCATCAAAAAAGCATACATCAAAAAGATGCTCGTCTGAACGCACTTTCATCAAAAGATGCGCACCAAAAGTTTCTCGTCTGAACGCACCTTTAGTCTATGCTTTGTTAACATTAATAAACAAAAATAAATTATATAAATATTGAGTGGGCTATCAGAAGCCGATATCATTTAAAATATTATTTTGCTCATGCGCTGACCACATAAAGGGCAGATTGCTATTGCATATATATATATATATAATATATGTATATATATATATATATATATATATATATATAAATTTAGAAAATAGCGCTAAATATTATATAGGATACTACACCACTAAGGCTGCAAGAATACAACATTGATATGAAAGACTAATGTCACTTTGTAAACCGCGTTTCTCTACCCAACATTTCTGGGGCTTTCTTTTTAATTTGGCTTTGTCGCTTAAATACTAGAAATAATTACAGCAAACACCAGGTCTGTTTTAATTGGGTCAGGTAAATGACTGGCGTTAGCCTGTTATTTTTTATATCGTTTGATAAATATCAACAAAAAAAACCATGTAAACAGGCGCTTTCAATATTGAATACGTCAAATTAAACTAACATGAGGAATAATGTGAACTAAATTTTCGCCATTGCAATTGTCAAATGAAATCATCACGAGGAATGGGGGTGTAAACATGTCCATGCGCTATGAATTCACTTGACGAATTCCCCAAGTTGAACCAATGTAATAGATGCTTTACATATTTAATATGTGAATATTCAAGTTATTAGCACTAAGTGAATATTGCTTTTTAACAATAAAGTTTATTGACAATATATTTTTCTAAAGATGCTTCGAACATTTGTTTTTAAATTTATTTAAAATAGAAATGTTTAATTGATTATACGCAAAATTATTAGTGTATTGTTGAAGAATATAAACCAGGACGTATTATTCATAGTACAATTATTTCATAATTATAAAATTATGAATTTGACTGTTGTAATGAAATGGCAATGATAAAATGTTTGTTATTGATAATTTTTTTTGACTGCCAATTGCTGTATGCAGCAATTCCTATGTGCATAATGCAGTTTTCTCTGCTCATAGCAGAATTATGAAATTTATTAAAATATTTTTGGAGTAACATTTACAATATGAAGTCTACTAAATGCTTTGTATACCTCTTCTAAGCAGTTTCTAAGCATCTCCTTGACGCCTTCTAAACGTTTTCTAAACCATTTTAAGACGTGTTAGATCTCATCTTCTAAACGTTTTATTGTTTATTAGGAAGACGTTTAGAAATAGCATCTCAAGTGTAGAAGACGTTTACAAAGCATTACATGTTACTGCAAAAATATTTTATAAATGCATGAGCATAGTTTTTGTAAATGGCAATATTCCAAATATTTGGCAAATATTTGCCAAATTTTCAAAATTTGTACAATTTGTACATTCATTAATTTACAGCTTATTGAATAAATAAACGTGTACGGAATATATAATAGACTAATTCAAACATTTTTGAAACAAATATAACGAAAATTTCAACTTTTCATTGACTACTATTATAAGCAATTAAAATATTTATATATCTAGAATAATTTATGCAAAATTTTAATGCTCAATTATTACTAGTTATGGTGTTATTACCTGTATTTTTAACATTTACATATATTGAATTGTATTATTTTAATCAATTTCACTCAAAGAAATTGGTAATGACTTCTATTATGTATTAAGCAATATAGTGCAGCTAGAGAGTGTACAGCAAACACCCATTTCTATGAAATAGAGCTGCACTGAATGAATTGTCCTTGAAAAGCATTTTAATTTCGCAAAAATCGACTGATACATTGTTCGCAGTTTACAAAAAAAGTATTGATCAAATCTGAAATCGACAAACATTGCCACATGGAGCTATTGTTGTGTACGAGAATGATATATTTTTTATGACTACATCGTCAAAATTGACTTCACAGTAACCTTCCGAAGTTATTCTACTCCAACGATAAAATTGCTTTGCTCTAGACAGGTCAATGACATAATTTCAGATATCAAAGGAAGCTCTAATCCTTGGTTTACATAAAGCAAATATTGAAAAGCTATTAAAGTATATGTTTTTATCAACTACATTTATCGCTCTAAAAATAGGGAAAATTAAAAAAAATAAAATAAAAATCAGCTTATTATAGAGCTATTCAGCACGCATCGAACGGTATTTAAACTGTGTCGATAGTATAAAAACTCATGGAGTTATAGGTTATAGGTATCCAAATTTAGTCTACTCTATTAATTATAATAATCGAATCTTACGAAAGTGTAAATTGAAAATTTGTTTTGGACGATACTTTGCAACCAGTATAGATAAATTTAAAAAATAAAAAATAGTTTCACATGGAGGTAGTCAGCGCGCATATTTTACTAGTGCATAACGTCAAAAGTCGCAGTGTAATAGTGTTCTGATATGCATCAGTTGTAATTGTTAAGCACAAATTCGAAAGTTGTAATAAACTAAAGTGTTGATATCATAAAGGGAATAATAACTAAAAATATAATATTAACAATGCAATATAGAACTAAAGGAGTTCTAAAGAATGCTGCAAAGAGCTAAGGAGTTGAACAAGAATTGACAGAGTACTGGCTGTCCTAATGCAGTGTAAAACTGCGGATGTATGGCATACTTTGAACTCATTTGTCCAAAGATCGAAACTGAATGAAATAAAATAAACAACTGCAAGTTCACCAGAAGAGGTCTGGCAATCATAATTAGTTTCGTAATATAAAAATATCAAAGTGGAATCACCTTTACAAAGCAATAATTTTTTAAAATTCTAACGAATTTTTGAATAGCCCTTTCTAAATTTAACCTCATTTGTCTAAACATTGACTGCGTCAATTTCGAATTTTAATGGCTGAATACATGCAGCAAAGCGTAATTTACTCATAATTGTTTCGTAACGCAAACAAATTGCAATATTAAAAGTGCTATAGCTCTAAATACCAAATTTTCCTTTGTTTTTTAGATACTAATTCAATATTTTACGACGCCATCTAGCGAATTTTGAAAATAAAGATTTCGTCTAATGCATTAGTTAGAAAATATGATGTTGACTGACATGTCAATGCACTATTGCAATTGGTTGGCTATAGCTTAGACTATTATTTGTCCGTCTTGGGTCTCTACGTCTTCTGTATACACTTTAATGTATACTTTGAAGGCAGTTTAATCAACTGTTATAAATAACTAAAGCTGATGAAAGTTTAATGCTTTTAATAAATGTATAAGTGTAATTGTTTTATATATTTCATAAATTCTAAAAAATTCACTTATCCTGAAATTTGGAAAGCTTGCCAAATATTTGGCAAATTCTTGGAAAGTTTGCAATCATTTTCAGCTCCCATTGGGAAGTTTGGGAAAATTGAAGAATCATTAATTTCTGTTAAATTTGAACAAAATGTTATTGACGAATTACATCTTTTTCTACGAATTTCGGACAAATTACTTTCAATTCTTTTGCATTACTTACTGGATCATCATGCCAAGAATCTAGCCCTTCTTCAAGTTCATGATGATCATTTTCATGAGGCTGCAAACTCCATTGTAGTGCCTCTCCAGATATTTATTTGTGAAAGTAAAGTTAGGTCAATCGAGTTTGAAAGTGTAAATTTGTCCGAAAGAATTAAGCTATTTAAAATACTAGATGCTGGAGATTTTATTTGTAATGTTTCAGATAAGAAGAAAGATGTTAGCAAACTATAAACATCGTTCTATAATGTATATGAATTTGTCTCTAATAATAAACATAAATCAATTTCATCCACAGATTCTAAAATGTTCTTTTCGAAGTCTACATGTGCGTTCAGACGAGTATCTTTTGATAAAAGTGCGTCCAGACGAGCATCTTTTTTACGTATATCAAATGGTAATGGTGCGTCTGAACGCACCTTAAGTCATTTATTGAACAATATCTGAAGTGTCCAATTATTTTGCCGGCCCAATCTCCCTAAAATGTCACCCCTTATATGCATATAATATAGAACGCAATTTCCAGTGTTTTATTGGACAAGGTTTTGAAAAATCAAATCATGTTATAAGAACAATTTTAATGCGACATACAAGCAAACATTTTCCGAATTTTTTAGAGCAAATCATGAAATGCCGCTGTCGCATATTATCCTGCTTAGACATAGAGCGCAAAAAAGAAAATATCTAGAGTTCTGTTATTTCTACATAATTTTCGTTTTGCTTATAATATTCATTTTTAAAATAGCATATTACAATGGATGTTTAGATCTACAAGTTTGAATTTGCACAGCCATGACATTGTCATAATAAGTTTATTATTGATGTAATGTAGATCCATACATTAACATTAATTTGTTCCATTAGAAGATATCATGCACATTCTGCACTGATTAATAAAGTTATTTCAGTTTATAAGTATTTTGCTTTTATTGTACATGTAATTATTTAACTTTAACAATAATCTATTGTGAATCATTAAAAAAACTTTTAATAAACTGAATGCAAAAAATTGTAATTAAATATTGTAAAGTTCTCATTATTACATAATTTTTAAGATACGTTTAAATGAATTATAAAAGATAACTTGACTTCATTAGTAATCAAAAAAATCGTTTGAATGATTTACGTGACAATAAAAACAAAATTGCGTCAGCATTTAATTAAATTACTATATTTCGCAACTAGATGGCTCCCAAACAAGAAAATAACTTCTTGATATGCTTAACTGCTGTATACTTTTACTAGATTCGATTTATTTTAAAAATAATAATTATTTTTGCCATTATTGAGAAAAAGATTCTTTAAAACTAGCAATATACAATACACAAATGAATTTTTTCCTACCTCTTAGGGAAAAGGTACATTTATTACGTTAACAAGTAAAAATGCAAACTGCAAATGTCTGCATTGCCCTATGAGTAATATTTTCTTTTGCATATATATATATATATATATATATATATATATATATATTTGAAGAAATGTGCAGAAGCCAGATGTGTGGAAGCTATTTGTAATAAAGTTTGCATAAAAACACGCTCTCAATGTAAACTTCACCAATTTTTTTTTCGAGTGCTAGTTAACGATTTGGTACGGTCATGGTAATGCAAAACGCCATTTGTTAACGATATTGTTAATTGGAGTGCATTAATTTTAACAAAATTTGATATCAACTCAATCGTTTTATGACGCATCTGATTGCTCACTAAGCAGCACTTTGAACCATTGTTTGAATGATTTACGTGACAATAAAAACAAAATTGCGTCAGCATTTAATTAAATTACTATATTTCGCAACTAGATGGCTCCCAAACAAGAAAATAACTTCTTGATATGCTTAACTGCTGTATACTTTTACTAGATTCGATTTATTTTAAAAATAATAATTATTTTTGCCATTATTGAGAAAAAGATTCTTTAAAACTAGCAATATACAATACACAAATGAATTTTTTCCTACCTCTTAGGGAAAAGGTACATTTATTACGTTAACAAGTAAAAATGCAAACTGCAAATGTCTGCATTGCCCTATGAGCACTTTGAACCATTGCTTATTGCAAATTGCGCTTTATCAGTTTCTGCGCCTTTTATGCAGCTTACTTTTATACTAGTAAATTCTAACCAACAATAAACCGTTATTTTATAACCATTAAGTTTTTGTTACAAAATGACAAAAAATAAACGGTTTTTTATTAACTGTAGCCTTTTCCGCTCAAAATTATCCGAAAAATAACCGTTATCGTCACAAATTTTTTACTTGGTAATACTAAGTTCTGCTTTTTGAGAAGACAATTTGATAAGTTTTTTACTAAATTGCAACACTAAACCAATCCAATGGGTAACTGGGTTGTCTTAGGGAACAAAGATAGTTTGTTGGACCACTTTTGGCTGCGATTCATTCTTACTGCTCTGCAACTAATTTGAAACAGCAGAGGAAGCCGAAAAGCCAGAACGAGGAAAGAGCTACATTTACGCGTATTAAAAGAATGGAAGAGTTTTGTTAAAATAAGCAGAGATTAAACTAATAATCAATTTGTGAGAGAATACCACAATAATTATGCTATCCAAAGAAGGAAATATAGTAAATAATATATGAATATTGGTGTTTTACGAAATTTTGCAAATGTCAAATCAGTATGAATTTGATATCAGTTTCACACAGTTTGCATAATTTATTCAAACCCATATATTTCGGTTTTAACTTTTAGATGAAATATAGAAAGGAAAACATTCTCTAAAAATTCATGATAATGAATTCTTATTACCTAAAAGAAAGTTAATACATATTATCTTTAAGTTGTTTACCTTGCTCATAAGAAAGTAAAAGCAAAGTTTGTTTACAAAAAATGTCTACTACTGCACATAATAATGAGGTATGCCACAAATGAATCTTATACATGTTAACATAGAATAACATTATTATTGGAGAATTTACTAAAATCTGATTAACACTAATTTTCATTGAAATTCTATAAATGATTTTTTAATAACAAATTAAACATTATAAAAAGTCATTGCTTGAAAATAACTGGAAAAACTGTTTAAAGTAAATACATGAGAAACTAGCTTAGTAATTTATAATGGAAGATAACTTTAATATATTGATTTTTTTGCACGATACATAATTATCATCTTTTCTAAGAATTTTAAACTTAAGCAAAAGTAACATTTAGTATTTACTTTACTTTTGAATATCATCATTTCAAAATAATAAAATTTAGTATTTGAAAAAATTCCTTAGCATTTAAAAAATAAAAATTAAAAGAAGCTTGATTTAAATATACTTTTGAAAGTTATCTATATATAACATGTTTCTGTATATTTTTTAAATAACTTAGAAGGGCTATGTTTAAAAAAATTCAGTTATTCTACCTAAATACTCCAAACATGTGGAAAATCTTTATGTTCAAAATTTTAATGTGGAGCTAGAACAGCAAAAAACAGCTTAAAGTATATCTGCCAGTTTTTTTGAGCATGTCTACAGCTTTTCACTGTTAATTTCACTCAAAAGAGACTGATTTTTGCACAATTGGTCACCTTCTGTGCATTCCATTTTTGCAATTTTTTTACTAATATTATATTTTGTCTCTCAAAGAAGCTTAGAATTATAGCCTATTAAAAATATTATGCTTCCTCTCGAAAAATATTTTGAAAATTTTTCGTGTCTTGGAACGCTTTCTTTTGCTTAATTTCATTATTCAGTTATTTCAACTATGGAACAGGGGTGTCTGGGACGGCTAAGGCCCTCTCTTTTCCACCAATAATTGTCCAAAGTGACCCTTATTTTCATCAAATCTTTTGAAAGTTAGGAAATTTACGCTTTGCATTGGAACGACCTCAGATCAGCCCCTCCAATAATAAAATTGTTCCTAATTTTTATAAGCCAGAGCTTGTTTTCTGAAGCATTAATGAGTCGAAAAATATTAAAAATTCTAATTCGATTAGCACAACTAACTTCTTTTTTACTTGAACATTATTTCACTCAACATGGATTTGGAAATGTACTGAAGTGTGTGGCTGCCCTTGTATATTGTATGAATTTCTGATTTACAAAAAATATTTGAAACTAAAATTAGTGGTGATTTACAAAATATGTTTTTACAAGTACCAATAATAATAATCTTTAATCATATTTTGTAGTGATGATGTTTTTAATGAAAAACTCTGAAATGCTGTAGCTCAAAAATAGTTGCACAAAAATTTATTGGATGATGCAAAGTTGGGCAGTAGAATCTAATAATATGGTTGCGTAATATAGAAGAGAGTTAGCCATGGTATGATTGGCAAGGTACATAGACTGGCATAGATGGAAATGGGCCGAAAATCTAACTCGAAGGAAACTTTAGGTCTGGACCAAATCTGGCTATGCCTATTTAAGCAAATGCCAATTTTTGTAATATCTGTCAACACATTTTCTGCATTTTTTTCGGTTTGCTAAATCAAAGCTGGGTAAAAACCTAATTTGCGATATTAATGTAAATGTTCAACACATTATTTATACAATATTTATCATTTGCTGCATTTGTGTTAATTTGCTTGCATTGTTTAGTATTTAGCACTTAATACGAAGCGCGGATAAAATAAAATTCTTGTGGGAAATTGAGAGTAAAAAGGGTAAAGGAACTGGAACAACCCGAGTTTGGTAACTTACAGTGACATGAATGAAAATATTTGATGTAGAATGCCACCTTAAGAAAATCAAAGAATTTTCAATTTTACACATTTACATGATTTTTGAAATATCTTCCAATTTTAATAATCGTAAACACTACATTCAAATAAAATGAGGTCATTAATTATAAACAACCATTTTTGTACATTTAACCAACTGAAAATTTTTTAAAATATGTAAGATTTGTTTAACTACTAACGATAATTAAAATTTGAAACCACTTCTAGATAGAGAGCTGTCTCCTCTTTTATTTTAGAGTCAAATTTCGACCTGGTTCTGTCCTGTCCAGACAACCCACGGCCTATCTTGATGAAGCTCAAAAATTTTTCAAAAAGATTTAAAGTCTCACCATACCTAATGTTCATATTTAAAAGGTTTTGTGCCAATGGAAGTAACAAAGAACTTTAATTGTTTCTTGATGTGTGCCGTGCGCAAAGTCAGAGGTCGCTGTGCCGAAGGCTCTTGCCCGAAGGTTTCGCGGAACGGCACGGCTTTATGGGACAATGCTGAACATAGTTTAATACTTTTTAAGCTATAAGCATCTCAAAATTTATATAGGATCATAAAAATTTTAAGAATCCCTGAACTGTTTAATTTCAAACTTTCCAAATTTCAATTTCAATTTTCAGCACACTCAATGTCAACTTCTACTTGTCATTTTCAGTTGAATAATATTTCAAATTGTGCTAATAGTAAAAGTAAGTAAATACCTAGAATTTGAAATTTCGCAAAAAGTATAATCACAAGTAATGGCTAAGCACGATCCATTTTAGTTATCTAGCTGTAAAATATGCACCCATCAACTTGTACTATAGCAATTTACCAGCACATATATATATATATATATATATATATATATACACTCCACTAAATGCGAATTTAAATCTTTCGCATGAACGGGTTCTAGAAATCTTGTGGCCTTGAAAATGTTACCGTCAATAACAAACACCATTTTACTCTCTGTATTTGCCTGATTTAAATAGAAACCTTCGTAAACACATTTCTCGAAAAAGTGGGATATGAAAAGACTCATCTTCGCACATATATTCAAATTGTGGATTATAGCCAATTTCAACAAACGCTGTTTTTGTGCTTTCCACAGACAATTAATGTACTGCAGATTTACATGTAAAATTTGCGAATTGGGTAATAAAAAACTGGCGGGTAAACTAAAACTGCTTGTATTAATTTCTTTGCATGTGTCACAATTGCATTAATATACATGTATCAATGAAATGCTGTTCTTAAATGTACAAATAACTTTGAAAAAGTATTATCGAAAAAACTCTTAGCATGCAGTTTAAGATAGCAAGTGGAGACACTAATTCAATAATATCCATTTTGAAAATGGCATTGACGAGTGTACAAACATTATGACTATAATTTGAAATTCTTAAAGTTATTTATTCCATTTATTGCAGAAATTTCTTAGAGTTTTGTTATTCCTATTTTTTTTAAAATGAACTTTTATCTCGTCTTATACACTGTAAAGGCTAAAACTTATTATATAATATAACCAGTGGGGCTCGCCTGTGCGCATTTGGGTTTGGGACGCAACTATAAAATGCGGGAAGAATGTGGTGAATTGGCCACACTTTTTGTTGAATGCATTTTGCGAAAAATTATTGCTTCAAGTGAGATCTACTTCGAGTTTTTTATAGCTTTGATAATAAATGTATATTTTTCAGTGCAACTCATGACATGAATAACTAAGATTAATTTTTCTGAAAAAGTATCATTACTGTGAATTGCCATTTTTGCTTTAATGTTGTCTAAGTGATGTTTTGCTAACAATCTCTTACTTATATTTTTGCTCACATGACGATTATATAGTATAAAATCAATAGAGAACAAAATATTTGATGGCTAAATTGTCAAATAAAATTATTGAATAAAGCAATGAATATATAGTTAAATATATATATATAATTTAAGATTAGGGCAACACATTCTTTCTTTTTATTGATCCTTGTCAGGATTCTCTGCATCTTTCTGTGTAATAGTTTAAGTGAGATGGACTCTTGATCTATGTGACTCTGCTTGCATAGATGTCACCATGAATGAAATATATACAATATTAATATGAAATTCATATATGAATAAATTATATTTATATGTTTATATTTTTGATAGAAATCTTATATATATATATATATATATATAATTATTCAATTTAGAGCCCGCTGTAAAATGAGTTTGTAGCATTTTAGATAGTAATAACTTTTATGCATAACATTCTTATTTTGTTTAATCTATCTAGGTTTTACACGAATCTTTCATGGAATGTATGGATCTTTACATACCTTTCTTAACGCTAGTGTGCATCATTGGATGGATTTTAAATCTATTTGTTGTTCTTGTTTATATCAAAGAATTTAAAAAAAGTGGCCTAATGTTTTATCTCTACGTGCTTGCAATATTAGATATCATTTATTTCTCCGTTACATTATTGCAAGTCACTATAATTTCCTTAACACTTGAAACGAAAATACCTAGTGCAATCGATGACTTTGTGTGGTCCTGCTTAACAGTTCTTTCTGTATTTGCATATGATTACTGCATTATTCTTTACATACTAACTGCATGTCAAAGGTTACTATATGTTTGGAAACCAATACTTTATCAACGCTTTTCAAAACTGGTGTATTTATTGCCACAAGTAAGTCATTGCAAAAATTTATATGAATGAATGCTTATATATATACATATATATATATATATATATATATATATATATGAGTTTTGATTAGAAGCTTCAGTTGCATTATGCTTATTTTGTTACATATTTTCATTTTCTACATTAATTATTTCAAGAAGTTATATTCAATAAGATTTCTTAAATTTATTTTTTAGGTAATAATTCCAGCTGTCATAACAGCAGTAATTGCTTGCATACAGTACTATTCTGGAATTGACTTTTATGTTTACACATATAGCAAAATATCTTTTTCTATTGTCAGTGCAATTATACTTCTCTTGCTAACAACAATTACATATTGCTTACGATATCAAAGGAATCACAATTTTCAAATTTTCATGGATGCAGACGAAGTAACACCGGTGAAATACAAGGAAGAAGATGAACCGACGAGTTACATTGCTGAAGTTCCTTTTGAAGGTTTCACATTTTGTCTATGTCTTATTTATTGAGAATAGAATTGTAGTAAACACAGGTGACACACAGTGAAGTAACACCAACTCAATGTGCTAGTAGTAAAATATAAATAATAAAATTGAACAAATTTTGTATATATTGCATGATTATGAAATTTAGCACATGATATAACAGTGTCGAATTTCATTGGGTTGTTGCAGAAAAAATGTTGATTAGGTGCAACGTACATTTATTACAAGGCATCACGTTGACTAAGTACGAGCACATTTAATAGAAGAACAGAAAATTCAATGTTCTGGTAATCTGACGTCAGCAAATTAACAGATTTCAGCCTTACCAAATGGTCTGAAGCAAATTTATCAAAGAAGATTGCAATAACATTACAATTATTTTAGGACAAATATTGGTATAACTAGGAAAGTAATAAATGCGAGATGTTGATTTTTAGAAATTTGTCTTACTAACAATATCAGATTAAAATCTTCTTTTAAAACAAAGATACAACAGAATTTAATAAGGGAGGTGCTTCCAAGATAGGATAAATCATAAAATTTATTAGTAAACTGCATCACAAAAATTTAAGCAACCACAGTTATTGGCTTTTCAGGGTAATTTTTAATTCACACAGTATAGCTTTTACAAAAAGTTTCTACTAATAAAAAAATTCAGTGTTTTTTTTTCTAGTAGTGATTCATTCTTAGAAAGATTTTTCTGAAGTGCAAAATCCTAATTCAATAATTTTTAAATATTCATATTTCTTAACTCATGAGGTTGATTAGCTTCAAACAAAATTGCGGTCAGGTTTCAAATAACATAAACACAGAACTCTGTTGTGTTTTGTTGACAATATTGTTGCAATTATTGGCTTTGTTTAATTCAGGGAATAATTTAAATACAAAAATTGTGTCATAATTTGATTTTAAATTATTAACAATATTTTTAAAAAATCATAAATAATATTGGCTACCAAACTATAGTTTATGGCATAACATTGCATCCGTCTATCAAATTTAAATGGTAAAACAATGGACCATTTTATGAGCATTGCTAATATGTTTTGCAGTAAATTTATCATTTCAAGTGATATCAGTATCTAGAAAAATTTCAAAACACATGTGTGCTCAGTGCTATCAAGAAATGAATTTTGACAGTCTTACAATTAATCATTATTGTAATTAATTCAGCTTTTTTTAATATTTTGTAGAATTTAATATCGAACTTATTGTATATCATATGAATTAGTCTTTTCTGATATGTTTACATGCGTGATTCAGCTAAAAGANGAGCAAATATCAGGCGTAAATGTAGAGTTGGAAATGGTCTCCCTTTTCCTTCGAATCTACATTATATGGACCAGAATATATATATATATATATATAAATTGACATTTTTCAATCGCCAGAATTATTGAATCAAATTTTAACTTTTTTAAAGTTTATTCAGGACATTTTGCTTGGAGCCAAAATTACAGTACGTCTTGCTTACACACTATCTCATATTTAGCAATTTTTTAAAGCATCTAGTGAAGATTTACTCTCAACCAAATAAATGAAACAATGTGCCATTTACGAAATATACAACAAGACTTGTCATCGATGACTTTTGAGCAACATTATGGTAAAATAGATGAGTCACCTCAGAAAATGATTTTTTGAAATTGATGATTTTAAAAAAACCAAATTCAGCTTTTTTTAATATTTTGTAGAATTTAATATCGAACTTATTGTATATCATATGAATTAGTCTTTTCTGATATGTTTGCATGCGTGATTCAGCTAAAAGAAGAAAAACGTATATTTTTAAGATTGAATCATGTCTAATTCTTTATAGAAAATACTATGTTGTCATGGACTTGCTTTTCTGTCATCTTGTCTGGATCATTGTGTTGGGCTCTTATCACTTTCTGTAGGTAGGCCAATATGATGATCAACAATATCTGTTATGTTGGTTATTGTCTCAGTGGTTTTTAAGAGATAATCTTCCATTGTTGTAGCTATCCATTTCAATCACCTAACGGGACTTTTACCTCACATATTTTTTTGATTTACTTAGAGGAGCAAATATCAGGCGTAAATGTAGAGTTGGAAATGGTCTCCCTTTTCCTTCGAATCTACATTATATGGACCAGAATATATATACATATATATATAAATTGACATTTTTCAATCGCCAGAATTATTGAATCAAATTTTAACTTTTTTAAAGTTTATTCAGGACATTTTGCTTGGAGCCAAAATTACAGTACGTCTTGCTTACACACTATCTCATATTTAGCAATTTTTTAAAGCATCTAGTGAAGATTTACTCTCAACCAAATAAATGAAACAATGTGCCATTTACGAAATATACAACAAGACTTGTCATCGATGACTTTTGAGCAACATTATGGTAAAATAGATGAGTCACCTCAGAAAATGATTTTTTGAAATTGATGATTTTAAAAAAACCAAATCCATCATCCTTCTGGAGAAGGAATGCTTTGGAATTTCCAATACTTTCAGCTATTGTAAGAAAAGTTTTAGTCGTTCAGGCAGCTAGTGCTGAATCAGACCCGGATTGTCGCTTGTGACAGACCACGACTAGCATATGAGGTTGTAGTGTCACTCGTAGTAATGAGGGAGGCAACTTAAAACAATATATGTTGTTATTATTTAGTTCCTTGCAATATTATTTTGTTAATACATTAATACATGCTATTATTTTGTTTTTCAACCATATTTTAAGTATATTATAACATGATGATCTGTTCAAGGTGGCTTTGTAGATTTTTGAATTCACTTTCATTTCTAACTTACTTCTCTCATTTTCCGCTTAAATTCCAGTCTTATTCAAAATTGTAAAACAATTTCATTTCTAGCACATAAAATAAAATTTTGCATTCATTATATATATATATA
>CABFPE010000109.1:1444816-1469319 GCA_900660155.1 Hofstenia miamia
ATATATATATATATATATATATATATATATAATAAATGCTGTTACTATAAATATTAGCAATAATAAAATTGCGTTTCTTTATAATGACCCGTTATATATTTTTATGCGAAGTTGGAATTCAAAGTATTCAATCGAATTTTACTGTTAAAATTAATGAAATATAGCTTTAAACTTTTAGTAGTAAAATCCTTGGTCTAAATACAATTTGCACTAACTCATGTCAATATCAATGATTTGTAGGTAAAAGCTTTGGTTTTTGTAATATGACTATTAATTCTTCAATTAGAATCTCATTAGAATTATCTAAGATTCTGGACAAAATCATAATTTCTATTTAATGTTGAGCATTGAATATCTGCACTCAACTTTGTTCATATATTCCAATTTGTCTGGATTTAAAATGTGTAAATGTTAACTGCTTATAGATGAAGTGTAGGCCGAAGAACTTTTGAGATATCAGGGATTCATATTATTGTCTATGCAGTTAATAAAGCAACTGAAAAAATAATGGCAAGAACAATAATTGCATATAAGATCAAATATATGAAGGCCGAACATTTATGTTGAATTAGTTCCCGTGCTTAATCTGACTGCAGAATTTATCTATGAGTGATGCCTGATTATTATTTCTACATTGAAAAGTGTCTGCAGTATTGGAACGTTGCCGTCTTTTAAATTGTGCCGTGCCGTACTCGTACCCACATTACATTATAATAATCTATTTGGATTTTCTAAGTCTATTAATAATTTGCACATTAAAATCATTGAAAGTTTTGTTTCTTGAACAATTTGTTAAGCTATTGGAAATTTTTGCCTCAAAAACATTTCATTCAACGGAAAATTAATAAATTTTCATGTCGTGCCGATCTCGTGGTTGACATTTTTTTCAATTTGCGTGGCGTGCTTGTGCCGAAATTCAGAGTACGGTTCAAACACTGAGCGCCTGTACAATTAGTGTTAACTTGGATTTCTAGTTCAAGGCTGATTGCAAAATTGGTGAAGCACAACCTAGCATTATCAAAGACAGAATTATTTACTTTTTAACGAACAGTTGACTAAGCAATTATATTGTGTATTTTGTTGGACTTAGTAACAAATTTTCAATTAATTGACTTCAAATGCTCAATTAATATTGTAATTAAAAATTGCTGATTTCTCTCATGGTCTAATATCAATTCCCGATAAAACCATAGTTAAGTATAGTAATGTGCTATGAAATTTGCTTGAGTTTGCATAACATCCTAATCACTTTGTGTTGAATAACTGTTTTAATCGTTGTAACTGAAAATGAAGAATATGAATAACTATTACTCCTCAGTGTTTAATCCCTATTAGATAAGTTTACATCCGCAAACTTGGTGATGAAAAGCGGAAGCATTTAATTCAATCAAATATATCAAAAAAGAAGTTACGAAGCTTGGTCTTTCATTAAATTTAGTACATTTTGTGAAATGAGGTTTACTTAGCTTTAGTGCAACAAGTTAGCTTTTTGGATTTAAATATAACTGCATTTATAGAAAAATAATTCCGTGTCACTTCCTGTTATCCAAAGCACAGAGTCCCTTGGAATCGACGAATTTATTAAAATAGAGTTTGAAATTTATGATTCTTTTGGTTTTCATTTATTTTCAGATAACATAATCATTTTCGTTTTTTCAATGCAACATTTTACTTTTATGTTCTTTGTATTTTTAACATTTCTGTTTAATATAGGTTCGAGTTTTTCAGACAACTATCCGTAGTATAATTTTGACACAGAATACGAACAGAGAGAAGAAAATGAAAACCGAGCTTTCAATTTATACAAAAAGTAGTTGCCTAGAATGTTATAGAAACAATGCAGCATTCTTGGAACAAACGCAAAAATAGTTATCAAATTGAAGTGTAATTGCTTATTAGTGGATTAACAAATTCACTTAATGAAAATATACTTTAGAAAGGTGTTTACTTAATATAACCAATTGTAGCAAGCTAAGAAAACAGCGGTTTTGAAGTGCGAAAAACCCAAACCGACCTATTTTTGGTAACCGCCGAGCACTATTAGATAGACCCTTGAACTTAATCAATAGTCCCCATATTTTGTTTTTGCCGTGTTTGCCAATTATAAGAATTTCTTATAATTTTAATTTTTTGAAGTTTTAAAATGTTTTGTAGAAATTCTGGTCTTCATCTTCAGCACGCTTCATGAGTTATTTATCTCGAATTTGTTTGGGGTATTCATACTCTACTTAGCAATGAATAGTTAGTGTTGGATTCATTGTGGCAGTGATTTTCACTAGTTTTCATTAGGCTTAAAAATAATTTTTAGAATTACTCAAAAAAGCATTATGGCAAATGGAGTTTTAATAGATTCCGTGCAATCTAACTCAGTAGTACAATTTTGCATAAATGATTTTTATAATAATTTTAATATTAAAATTTTAATAAATTATGACATACCTTTGAATTAAAAATTGTCTTCATATCAATTTTACATAAAGTACTAATTTAACAATGCGGTGCCTTTGACTTTATATTTTTGATTTTGCTCTCTATTTTGTCTTAGAATTTTTATATTGGATATTGTATAGAAAAAATTTCCGGCGATGTGTTAAATTCATTCAAAGATATTACACTCTCACTTCTTTGACATAAATTTGTTGTTACTTTTTATAACTGATGTGTAATCGTTAGTTTTATCAATTAGTAAAAGTTTTCCAAATCAAAAGAAACGTTATATTTACATTTGTGTTAGATACAACTTTTTTTGTTTTAAATATACATTAAATCAATTGCAATTTCCACATGTGAAACTTGTATTACTTTCCATGTTTTCTGTGGTAAAGACGTGGACTATGGAAGCACTTCCATGTTTTTTACAAGATTGTATCCCTGGAATAACATTTAGAGATTCAAAAAACGATGCATTTTTTGAAACGTTCTAATGAGGTACAATCCATAGGCAACTTTTTACTCTAATTTTCTTATTTTGCTGTTTGCCTTTGATCTTGGTGAATACAAGTGTACATAATGGCCCTCTGTCAAAATTTGCCTGTCTTATTTAATATTTAATCATTTTTACTACTTAACGTGATTTTGCATGATATTGTCATACAATATTTTTAAGCAGATTTAACCTGTCCTGACCTGATAATCCTGATTATAACCTGACCAGCTTAACATCTCCTTAGACATTCCTACAAGCAACTGAAGTGAATTCAAACTAAATTTTTTTTGCTATATCTTACTAAAGGGCTTCAGTTATTTATAAATATATATCATGAAAACAGTAATTAATGATATGGCAAATATCAGTCAAACCAAAATGTAAACAAAAATAGCGGCGTCACCTGACAACCAATTGTCATAACATGTCTCTTTTAGATATCTTAACAATGCAATATTTATTTATTGAAAATTTGTGTTTGACTTGAACTGTGACACAAGCATTCATAAACTTTGCTTATAAACTGCAGTGGTACAATTATTTCAGCAAACGAATAACAATGGAGCCTGAGATAAATATCATTAGAGAGGTAGAGGATGAAGCAGGCAGCAAGACTAGTTGCTACATCGTTAATGGTGAATATCGAGAATACAACTCTCTCACAGTAAATGCTGAATTCTAGAAGAAAATTTTCAAATTGAAAGTTTTTCAAGATGATACATTTATTAAAACTTATTCTCGCGTTGGAACTACACCCATGCAAACCATTCTCCTGAGCATGCTCTCTAGAAATTTTGCTTCCAATGAGTACTTGATATCATCTCCGTTTATCGTATGAAGAAATCTTGCAGTTTGACTAAATTGTAGTATACATAGTAAACCGCAAGATGGCGGAAAGTTATGCGTAGCTCAATACATGCGAATGGATTACTAAAAAGACATCTAGGAAAACATTTGAGCTTGTACGGATTTTATCATATTTTTCTGCTGAGCAGTAACTGAAACTAATTTCAATTGCATTTAATTATGCCACATTTTTGTGAAACTTATTAATATGGAACCCCTGGAATGCTTTTAATTTTTAAATATAGGGTATAAAAATGAGCATATGATATGAGAAGAGAAATTGAAATCGCATTTGTTAAATATAAACTTTACGTTCATCAAACATTTTATTTGCAAGTACAACGAATTATTAAAATATATAGCGACAATTTTGAAATTCGATTCCTTCTGACCATTTTAAAATGCCAATTATTATGTAAACGTTCTTCAATTTTTTCATCAGATATTGAAAGCCAGAATGTTTGTACTATCCAAAATTATTGTATACAGTAACATGATAATAATGTTTCATGACATATAGTGACAATTTAAAATACTAAGAATTTGAGGATCTTCAAATTTTACTTTAGCTGGATGCTGGGTTAACAAAAAAGATGGAAATGGACAGTGCCGAGGGAAAAATTAACTACGGAACTGTAACATATGGTATCGGAATAATGTAGACCATCACGTGTTAAGTTCGGGATATCAGGTATCCACTTGTGCAGGTTAAAGCTGTGTGCAGCTCAAACACATGTCCCTAATCCATTGCCGCTTAAAGTGGATCTAATGTATTCAATGAATAATAACGAAATCATTTTCAACGTTCTACGTTGTAACTTCTAAAATATGGGTATCGTAACTTTGTTATCCCAAATTATAAATGTTATATTATTTAATGTAAAATGAATTTAAATAATTGTGTTTAATCTACATAAATTCTTTCAATTCTAGCATGCGGTTTACAGCAATATTTGAAGGCTTGTAACATTTTTGTGTGATATTCTGTACATATTTGCATGGAAAAGGCATTTTTTCCATTCTTTTTCAAATAGAAACTGTTTCCTTAATATCATAGAGTCACTCATCCATTGACACATATAGTCATACATGTATTTGATCAAGGTAATATTACATTTATTACTACTACTTTTACCATACTCAACAAAATTGTTCTTTAAAACACTGAAGCTAAATCTTACCTAAATAACGTTTTTGATGAAAGTCATTAATTATTGAATCTATCAATGCAGAATTTGTCATGTTAAAAACAAAATCATGCCGCCATCTCTGACAACCAGTGCAATATAAACTAATCATTTGTTCATTTTCATTTTTTCTTCTATACAGTTTCTGGTAAATTGTACTCATTGAGATACATACAAAATATCAAGAACAGCGAAAATTTACCTTTACTCAAATATGGTCAAAGTGAAATGTTGCGAGATATAATGTTAATTGATGAATTTTGCATGTTCTCCTATATATAGAGCGTCAATTTTTTTTCAAAGTTCCAACAATTTGTCAAAAAAATTATTTATAAGATGGCATGAAGCAAGCCAAATGTCTATATCAATGTTATAAACTTGATTTAGACATAGGCTGGCTTGTTGCAATGTGACTGTATTGAGAATATAAAAATTTCTTCATTTTATGCACTAATCAGTGTAATTTTCCGCATTTATGGTAATAGGTTAAGTGCAAAACCAGATTACTCATCATAAAACCAAATTACAAAATACATTTCATGATGCCTCTTTTCAAACCAGGATGTATGTTAATATTTGAGTTAAACCGTCGACATAAATATCGTCCAGTTTTGCCAAGTTGTCAAAGATTTTATCTGATACTCCAAGTAATAATTTTCTATATCATTCACGGTGATTATGGGTCAACGCGTCTCCACAGTAGTTCAAAAATTCGACGGGTGAAGTTGCTCGGAACTCTTAGACAGGTTGAGTGGCGGGCCATTCATTATTGTTAGGGAGAATGAACACTAACAGGTTTAATGAACAATTTAAGAAGTCAAATCCTTCAATCTTTCAAATTCTTCAAACTAGTAGATTCGAATCATACTTGTGTTTGATGCTTTTATGTTAAAGCATTTTTATGCATATTATACTAGAAATCTTTCTTTGATTGGCTTGAAGTACGAATCATTGTTAGACATGCCAGGCCAGGTCACAGTTTAAAAATTGAATGAGCATTACTCTGAACATCGAAACATATTTCATGCTCAGTATTAAGATCGAAAATTACTAATCCAAATGAACTAACATCTTCAAAATGTCTTCAGTACTGAATCTTGAATCATGATTGGAAGAACCTCATCACCAACTTTTTCAACTATTTATAAGCAACATTAGAGATTTGAAGGGAGAGGTTGCATTTATGCAATATAATATATAATTATGTGAAATTTTACAGTATTCTTAATATTTGTTTGATCAAATAACTTGGGGTTATGAACTTATCCCATATGATGATAATCATAGAAATGAAGTTATTATTGTAAATAAAGCTGCTAAAAATGCTCTATTTAACATTATTAGGCATTTAGGTTGATATAAAAAGTCATGATTTTTTGTTGGATTACCGGAATTTACTGTCTTTCAGCAACATAAATTAAGGACTAATGGTAGTTACAGAAATACGTAGAACGGTTAAAGTGAAATTGATTTATAGGTAGCATATACTACAATACATTTAATAGAATTTTTAATATTTACATAAAACCTCATTTAACGTCGTATATACTATTAAATTTCTTGAATATACAGTGGAATTTGTTGAATGCAACTTAACATGTGAGTCAGGCGGTTATGGGAGTTGAACCAACTCTGCAAGTCTCTTTACATTTTAGCCTTTTGAAAATGTCTATATGTCTGTGCTTCCTGTGCTATTATAGATAGAGAAATACTTAGACTAAATTTGAAGCAAAGTTACACATCCGTTCTCTTGCTATAGTACTTTGTCAACAATTTTTTAGAACTTTGATTATGCCGTACTGCGTTCTTACAAAAACTACTGTTTATTGTTCAAACCACTTCATTTTATTCTGTTCTTAGGGAAAGTCCTTTGACTACCACACCAATTTTTCACTACTAATGGTCTGGTATGCTAGAAGGAAGATTATTTTAGTAACGTGCAAAGTTTTATTAAATAATCTTTATTAGAAAATTTTTTATTATGCCATCTAAATCAACCTCTTGTGACCTTAACCGACAAAAATATTTTTTGGCGAAGAGATTTAAATTTAAATTTGGCTTGAAAGTAAATATTTTAATCAGAACTGTATGATATATATATATATATATATATATATATGGGTTGTGTCGAAAGCCATATTTTATATTTCCTTTGCAAAAGCCTCCCAATGACACACCTACTACAAATCATTTGTGGGCACTGTTATTGAATTTGCCATGCTATTCTATACCGAAATACATGTATTTACTCTTATGTACAATTATATTTGCTTAGGTCATAGCTACAAGTGGTCGAATTAATCCATGCGCTGACTAGGTTTGGGACTAGGGAATTGGAATACCAGAAATGTCGGTTAAGGTCCCGGTCTTGTCACGCAATGAAATTTCGGTTCCGTTATCTGGTCCCGTTTAGAAACATTTCGTCCCGCAGGAAATGCAAATCTAAGAATTTGTGTCGCAAATCAAACAAATGAACAAAATTAATAACAACGTGGAATAAAGGCATAATAAAGTGCAATAAAAATAAAAGTAAATAGCTCAACGTAAAAATAATAGCTGTATTGCCCCTTGTGCTTGAATTGAAAAGTACGATCGAACAATTATTTCTAAGCTTTTATAAGTTGCATTATTTCAAACTGATAATTTATTAAAATCTTCATCAAAATGCAAATTTCGACAAAATGTTCCCGTTGTCTTCGCTTGTGGTAACATGGTGTTCATCATTGGAATAAAAAAGACGATATTTTTTAACCACAGATTGATGTGATGTAGCCGACTCTTCAGAAGATGTAAGGTTATCCAAATGCACATTTATAAATCATTCAAAAATCTTTCTAGCTTTTGAAGATATACAATTTAACAAACAAAATCAAGTAATGTTGCTGTGCAATTATATGCAGTTTGTTTAGTTAAGAATTATAGGGAAATGCCTTGGTGAAGAAATTAGCAAAAGGTTGTGAAATATTTTTTTGATATATACCAATGATATTTTTCAATAATGATGTAGAAAGCTGAATTCCATCACGTGATAACATGTATTTTATTGTGCAATCAAACCGTCGGTTTAATCCTGATTTCATAAAATATTGAACGATAGTCTTGACAGCTGATATTTGAATTTGAAGTTAGACAGCACAATTTGCTAAAGCATAACAGACAGCTAATTTTCTATCATGGAATGACCAATTTTGCAACATCAGAAACTAATTGTGCATCGTTATATGTTCTAATAACTTTGTGATATTGAGATTTCTTGAATATAGGATAAAATTTCACCACTTTTTGTATAATATTTTAGTTAATAGTCTTTGAAGGATGACTTTCTTCGTTCTATTTCGTGAAGCATAGTGTTGCAACATCCATTTCAAAAGCATCACTCATAAAAGAATAATTGATAGAGGTCTATGAGCGTTAACTTAGTGAATCTGTTTTGATTATCACAACTGAAGCTAACAGGACCAAGCAGGCTTGACATCAATTTTGATTTACTCTGAAACAATGATTTTTTGTTGAAACATTTTGGGTAGTATTGGCAGTGATACGTTTGAAGGATGAACAAGTTAAAAACCCTCTCTTTTAACGGTACTACACTTGTTTGCTGACAATGTAAATGGCTCCAATCCTAACAAACCCCCTTAAATTTGATCTAATTGCATGATTTGAATGAAATATTTACAATGAGATGTTTCTCAACACAAATAAAATAGTGTTAAATGTGTTTGATTAGCATACACCTAGTGATTCTCTAGCAATTGAGTTTGAATTAGTATATGCTTCTTCCATTTTAAAGGATCTTGGTGTTTAGCTGAGTGATGACCTAGAATGGAATGTACATATCAGCAAAAAGATTAAAACATGCTATGCTCTATTCATTGAACTTGACAGAAACATTCCTCATTCTTCTCCAGTTACCACAAGACATAAATTATTTTTCATCTATATCTTGTCCTCTTTCATGTATCCATCCGAGATCTAATTTAGATGCCTGAAGTGGATTGGCAATGCTAGTCTATATGAAAATAGTTTAATGCAATCAAGTATGACGTCAATATCCTGCCATATTAAAGTTAAAGATCTTAATTTTAAGTAAAATCATTCCAGGAAAGATTGATTTTCAAGCTGGAATTACATTTTAATTAAGTTTTCAGGCAAGCCTCTAGGTATTCTACAGTGTGCTTCGTGCATTCTCACGAAGACTTCCGACTTTAATCTTTTCATTCGAGCAGTAAACCTAGCAAATTCCCTTCACAAATATACTTCACTAGCAGACATATTCAGCCAATTCTCGTTTTCTTAAGATTGAACTGAAATTTGTAGGTAATCACTTTGATCATTATAATAATTATTTTATGGTATCACATATTTGAACAACATTCTTATTAAGATAGTTTGCTGGAATGTAAGAGATAATGCTGAGATATTATTTAATTTTTTGCATACAATAGTGTATTTTATAAGCCTGTGTTTACCAGTGCTGAATTTATAGGTAATTAAGTTCGAACAAAACTTGCAACAAACTACATCAAGAATAAAATTATCATTGTTTTAGATGCCATCAACAAAGTCTTCCAAATATCACTTTTTTCACCAATATGTTTCGTCAAGTAATACTTGCGAAAATTGACATGTGAGAAAAATAAGAAATATTCCTTATAAAATGAACCGAATTAGCTAAATTTGATTTGCAAATTACAGCTAGGTTTGTCAATCACGTTGCTTTGTTTACTACACAGTGCTGAAGAAATTTAATGTGTTTAAATTTTGTTGTTGTCTTTGTTAATCATCTTATTTTCGTTTGATACAAAGTGCCAAAAATAATTTAATAAATAATAATTTCTAGGTCTTAGTTGTTGTAGAATTATGTTTTCTAAAAAAATAAATTGTAATTTTCTGGCCTCATCTTGTAATAGTTGATCCTCTTGCTAAATTGCCTAGTCCACATGCTATTCATCACAAAATTTGGACATTAAAATAATAAATCAGCTATCTTTAGTATTTTTTATTTTTTTGGCCAGTTCATTATGGCCGCCACTGTATGTATATGGTGAATTATTAATTATGTAAATATCAATAAAAAAATCATCAAATTTTGTCATGAGAGGAACAGAATAATTCAATTTTGCAAAAGTTTAATTAAAGTGTATACCAATAAACTGAATTTACCTGATACGAATCAATTTCGTTATACCAGAAACGACTTGCTTTCGCTGCAATTGCTGAAGTTATTTTCATATTTCGAAACAACATTTCCCAAAAGAGATTTTCTCCAATTGACCAAAATCCAAATTTGTTTCTTCGATTCATGCTGTGTTGCATTTTACAATCATTATTTAACTTCAAAGTTTTAGTGTGAATGTCCGCAAATCTTGCAAGATCATTGTTCCATTGTAATAATTGTATGCCTACAAAGTAATTTATATATATATATATATATATATATATATATATATATATCTATTTATATATATATATATATACAATCTTTTTCAGACAATTTCTTTGAACATATACAAGCTATAATTCATAGGAAATCACAACCTGTACACTGAAAAATAAGATAGCATCTGGTGAATCCTATTCTAACATCTGCGAAAGCTCTTACCCATTGATGAATGCCTTCATAAATTTTTTTTATATTTTTGGATATCATAAGCAATGTTCCAGACTGGATGGAATTGCGTGATGAAATTTATTGTGCAGTTTTTCCTGGATAGTTTTTTGAATGCTGTTCAGATATGAACAGTTTCATAACATATGTAAATATAAATTCAATGTTTCCACACTGTTTACATTACAAAAACATAATTTCCAAAATAGATCCTGTATGTTTTTGGAAAACTAATGTTGGAATTTCATTTAACATAATGGAACTTAGAAGAAATGGTGTGGAATTCGCAAAATGACATCAGAGATATGCTTAGGTCCTTCCTCGGTTTTGAAGAGAAATGTTGATTCTTCGTCCAAATATTTGCTTCTACAATACTGTCGGAATTCCTATTCTTCAATTACATTTAGTCCAAAGAAAAGGAATTATGGTACAGAAAAAATAGTAAAATGTTCTTTACTGAGGCAATTTATATACTGCTTGGATTAAGCAAAATTGCATAGAAATGAAAATAGTCTAGTTCTAGGGCTTTAATATACAGGGGTGACCTTAAGTAACTGATGAAAATAGAAAATTATTTAAAAAAGTTATTTAATAAATGAAATATAAAAAAGTTAAAATTATATCTATTTGACACAACACATTAAAATAATTGAATGCAATGATAATTTTGTATTCGTGACTTTAGCTTCTCAGTTGAAATAGGCTTCATTTATTCTACCCTTACGTAATAATACATGGGACTAATATCCGGATATCAACTGAGACTTTTGGCGAATCCTTTTCTTAACAAACACTTTTTTGACTTCATGTAGTCAAGTGGTGCGAAGTCTTATTAACAACAATAGTCAAGACGTCAACATTGGTTCCAAATGTCACACTTTTGCAAAGAGTTTTTAGTATATCAAGATTTTGCAGATCACTTACTGCTTCATTAGGAAAAAGAGACAAATGTAATAGATCATATCATTCAATCGAATTATTTGTGAACATTTTAAATTTTATATATATACATATATATATATATATATATTTACTACATAGCAGATAATTATTGGCTTAATATAATTTTCATACCTCAGCAAACGATTTGCATTTAGTTGATTTTAGAGTATTGGCTTCATTTGGGAAACTTATATATGATATTTTATTATGCTAGTATTTTTATTATTTGATTGCTTAAGTATAATAATAACATAAATTTTGTATATTATCTGTCTTCACACACTTTTAATTTTCATTAGATAAACAAGATTGTAATAAATTGTTTCTGATGAAGCAACGATGTGTTAGCATACATTGTTTAGTTCAAATGTCTATTGTCGCTTGAATACTCAAATGAAATTATAATCAGTCACGTTAGGTGACTACTGGATTTACAAAAATGATGTTCTAAATTTCTCCACATGTTGAGTTCAAACAGAAGCCTATGACGGAATTGAGCTTGCTGAAAACTCACAAAGACCAAGAATATTGAAAACACATTTAAATAAAAGCTTGATGCCGACAGAATACTTTGAACAGAAGCCTAAGTCTGCTATTGTTGTGAGAAACTATTACGAATGTATGGTGAGCAATTACCACTTCTATATTGATAATCAATTTTAAAGTGTATATACAATAACTTAACTTTTGATTAGTACTTTGAATTGTTTGTTGACAAAGAAATACACTGTTGTGGAAATTGGTTCAAATGGCATAAGATATGGTTGGAGTATGCTACTAATGTTGGAAAAGACCACTGCTTAATCGTGAATTATGAAATCTTGTTGAGAATAAAGTCGTTACTGTTAAAGAAATTGCTGGATTTTTGGGCATTAGTGCCTCACAAGAGTCATCAAAGAAAGTTGAGGAAGATTTAATAATTTTGTCATAAGAAATTTCATCTGTGAAGGCAAACAAACAAACAAAGTGAAGAATTCTCTGAACAGCAAATAGCCCTATTTAAAGAAAAAGTTGATAAAAAATTAGGAGAACTCGCTAAGTTTATAAAAATTTAGATCCTTGCTTTGTTTTTTCTTATTTTATGCATGCTTATTATAAGTGGTGTTCATTTGGGTGCCTATAATGAAGAACCTGAACAAATATTTTTAGATAATATTTTTATTAAATATATCATTTTCCTTAGATAATTTTGCTCGACTGTGGATCTAATAGTAGCTTGTAAGCTATATATTAGTATGCCTTTCTGACCGGTACAATTAATAGGTACATAAATGAATAAATTTAGAAATATTACATTCAAATATTCCTAGAGACTGCCTTTAATAAAAATGAAGAATAAACATTGAAATAAATTTTGATCAGTAATTTATGTTCAGTTACCGCACATATGCAGGGAGTATATAATATAAGTACATACACATACTTTCAAAAACCATCTAAGCAAAAAACTTAATTTATATTTCTGCGTCCCTACAGTTTCTATATACACATACAATCTTGAAACATATTTTACTAATTTATGTAAAGATGCACTTTTAACTTTATAGTCATTTATCTTGTAAAGTGCGCAAGAATCCATACTGACTATGTAAATCAATAATACATAAATAACAGACTGGTTATCTGTTAACAGTGATTGTGTAAACGTTCAGAAGGTTACTTGAAATTATCTGAAATGTATTTGCATTAGAAGCTGGCAAGCAGTGTTGAAATTTATACGTGAATTTAGAAAAATGCTTTCTGCGACCAGTTCAACAACACATAATAAGGTATGTCGAACAGTTTTATGAATATTAAATTGCTTTATAGTTAATATTTTGAATCATATATATGTAATATATCTGGCGCTAAAAAATTGGCGATGTGTTTATCTGAAGCTAAATAAAATTTACATATTTATCCCCAATTATAATATACAGAAAACTTTTTTCACTCAAACTTATTCAAAATTTCTATTGTATACATTATTTGATATATTTAGACATAAAAAACATTGGTTCATACCAATTGGTGTCTGCGGTTAATATAAGAAAAATTTTGAAAAATGACATCAAATAGTACTTAGCACCATTTTCTAAGGGAATATATTTATATATATATATATATATAAGTTTTTTGAAAGTTTACTTAGTGAATACATTCTAAATGGAAACACATTGAACGTTTCGTTCATATTAACTAATCATCATCAGCAAATAATTTGCTTCAAAAAATATTTATAAAGTATACAAACTACACTAAAATTATTAAATGAAATCTAAAATAAAGATAAAAACTTTGTTGGATTAAGTTGTTTATTTAATAAATTTGTTTTATCGATGTTGTTAATTTTAATAGATTTTGCAATTTTTGCAAATTTTGTTCTTGTAATGATCTTCAAATTTTTAATCTTGATTTTATGAATGTGATTAAAAATTTCTAATGTTAAATGGCCTTTGATGTGCTCTTTGATTCGCGTGTTAAAATGATGGATGGCTTCACCGATGTATGATTTCTTACAATCATCACAAGTATTTTATAAACTAATGATGAAGCCTTTTGATATTTGATCTTTATTGCGAATTAAATTTAGTGTTTTGAATGATTGAAATATTGGAATGATATTTATAAATTTTTAAATTGTATTAAATGATCGTAGCTTATTTTTCAATTGAATTGTATGATTTTCAATGAATGCTAGTTTCTAATATATTATGTCTTTCATAGTTGTTTTTATATCTTCATTAAATTGTTCATGATATATATATATATAAGCTTGGCCTAATTTTATATGTATTGTTCATACTATTTAGGAGGCCTATGTTGATCTGTGGAAATGTTTCGATACGTATGAAATGGTTGTGTCTCTTTCCATGATGTTATACATTATTGGAATCATTTTAAATTTATTTGTAGTCTTCGCCTATTACAAAGTATTTAGAAAAAATGCGTTTATGTTTTACCTGTACATTCTTGCAATTCTTGATGTCACATATTTCTCTGTCCATTTTCTGCAAGACATTACTGTCATTGTTGTCCGTGATTGGAAAATGTTGGAGTACACAACTCTTGAATGGCTACTTTCTTGTTTGAATTTTGGATTTTTCTTCTCATATGATTTTTGTCTTGTACTCTACATACTCATCGCTTGTCAAAGACTACTGTACGTTTGGAAGCATGATATTTATGACCGCTTTTCAAACCTTGTCTACCTATTGCCACAAGTATGTTTTGTCTATATATACTGGGGTAGGGCCCGCACCGGACTTTTGACGTAAACTTCTTTGATTGTTGTTGTATCCGCTTAAGTATGTATGCATAATACTACAGGTTAAGATTTTTTTGTTGTGTCAAGTTATTTTAGTAAAAAAACATCTTACTATGAGCATAACGGGCTTAGGTTACGGACACGGACAAACCAACGGTCCTATTTTTTAGCTACGGGGGACGGCACCTACCCTAGTATATATATATATATAATTACAAAGTTTTGCAAAATATATCGGAATTTTTCTATCTACCAGTTAGAATTTTAAACAGATATTAAACTAAGCTAGAATTATTTTCTATGCCAATTTCTAAAATGAATTGTAATAACTATACAAACATTTCTCTAACTTGTATATATTGGATCTACAATATTTGGAAAAATTATGTGTATATTAAATAATTCTTTCCTGAAAAATCTAAACTATAAATACAATATTAAAAAATGTACATACAATTTATTTAATTTTTTTTGATATAAGTCAGGCCGCACGTAGATCTGGCTTTTCTGATTTATTTTAATCCAAACTAAATGGTATGTTTGAAATCTTACTAAACTGAACCGATCTATTCAAAATGTCATGTAGCAATTTTCCCAATAAATCCTTAATCAATTTAATGAAAATTTTGATCATAATATATTTTAATATATAATATATTAATTGATATTGAAACTTCTCAAATACATTAAATGTATTTTAATGACTAGAATGACACTCTTTCTAAAGTTTAGATACTATGAAAGGTTTTTATTACAACACATTTATAATACGCTATGACCACAATTTTGCGATACCCTATGTGACGAAAAACAAATACATTCATAGACAACAAAAATCAAACATAATTGTCTACGTGCTGTAGTAATTCATCAATCGTGTTGTCATCAATATGAAAACACGGAAATCATTGGACTTTGGCCACCAAAATTCCTTTGATGGTCCAGGCGGAGCCATAAATTTGATCTTGAAAGTGACAGAATCTCCATCTAAATCGATTTTTTGAACATCACCCAGAAACCACGAGCTTTCGTACATGGCAACAACATAATCGCGATATTTGACATCCAAAAACGTTTAAATAGTTTTCGTTTTCTCAAAGATGGAGATGTTGAAGCCACTGTTAGGTGTCGTTGTACTACAGGGTGATAGACTCAGGCTATCTTCTTCAGTTGATTTCCAAATAATATTGGCTTGCTGATGACTAAATTTCTGTAGCTCAAATCCACCACCACAGAACAAAATTCTGTGAGATGACATGATACTCGATGCAGGAGGATAATTATCAAACATTTCTTCGCCACCATATTGTACGGTTTTGCTCTCAATATCATCTCGTGTCTTCTGTATTACAGTGACGTTATTTAAGCCAGAGCTGCATGTATTCACAAAATCGTGAACCGAATTGACGACAGCTTTTCGTGATTTATAATTCGCCAAACATAGCGTTTAGTTGTTGCTTCAATACCATCGACTGCCCCTTTCCAATGGCCTGCGGAGAAATAATTTCCAACTAATTGTCTTGCTGTGTTTTTGGGATAAAAGTTGTATAATATATACCAAGTATTGGTTTCAAAATTGAGAAGATGGACCGTCGGACCAGGACCTTATTTCGCTTTGGGCATTCAAGAGAAAATGGCATTCAGAAATACGAAAATCTCAAACTTAAGGTGATCTTTGGAGTTTGAACAAACCGCATAGCTAACAGAGCCGTTAACATTCCACGAAACACCAGTAAAAAGCGAAATACTAGGACAAAACCAATAACAAGATTGAACTTCATGTACACGACATAAGTAATTTTCTGCAAAATTCACCTTTAAAATGGCAACGTTAGGGTAATTTTTTACATACAGCAAATCATTTGTAAAAGCTCTAGCCTGTATCTTTGTAGTGAAATGCTGAAGGATAAAAGTAGTTGTGAGTTCAAGGATTATAATTTTTGCGTCGGCATTTGAAGTGTTAAATGAAGTAAGGTGTATATGCTCATTTTCTCCTTTCAACCATTGTTTATAGTTCACTTTTTCGTTACCACCAGCTTCCAAATGTTGAATTTGTTTGTTATTTGAGTATTGCAAACACTTTTGCATCCAACACAACATCTTTTCGGGATCACATACCAACAAATTCCGGTCACTTTTCGCCATGTCAGGAAAATCAGCAAATTTTTGCCTGAGGCTACTAACAAGTAAAGCATAAGTGGCATGAGCTATGCATAAGCAGGTTTCGACCGGCGTCATTGAGGACAATAGTACATGGGATGGCTGAAGACTTTTGAACTTTGTTAATCCGATTGATACGGTTGGATTAGATTCTTTAAACATGAAATAAGCCTGGCTTAATGTGTAGCAAAGACACCGTTTTTGAAGATTAACGCGTACGCCATGTTGTAATTTTGATTTCGTATCTTTCCTTACAGACGCCACTCTACATACCTCTGACGACTCATAAAAATCAGTAACAGTCTGGCGCAATCAATAATCGATTTTGGTTGGATGCTCTTTATGTGCAGTCGTCGATAAATGACTATCGCATCCAAAGGACTTCAAAAGTTTAGTCAACACTAATTTAGCTTTTTTTGAGGATTTTGGTAGTGATCTAGTCACTTTTGCTTTGGCTTTTCTTTCGGCAGAAAGAGAGTTGTACATGGCAGGTGCAGCACATGTCGGGGTGAGATTAACTTCAAACTTGCTTAACCTACATCTTCTTTGCCGCTCTCGATCACTTCGCCGCCGCTCAGCAATGAGTTCAAGCCGCTTAGTTTTTGGAAGGCTACATTCAATAATGTTTCATCAAATTTCTTTGTAGGTTGGAGAATTTTGCCATTTTTGACAATAGGCCCATTGCCTTTCCGCATTGGTCTTCATCATTTGGCCTAAAATCAAATAATGAAGTAACTGGTACCAATACCTGAAATTATAATGCAAACAATCTAATTTACTTTGTTGGATGGCATTTTAGAGACATTTAATGTATTGTTACCCTACGTGACAATTACTTATAGAATGGCATAGCCTTAACTAAGCTGCACATTAAAATACTAAATATAGTGGTAGATTGGGCTTAAAATTTTGTAGAACGATGTAAAAAATTTTTATAAAAAAAGTTATCTGCATCTTAAAAAAATAAACTTTTTGTTATTTTGTTACCCTAAGTGACAATGAGAAGGTACTAAAAAAAATCCCCATTTTAATACTAAAGATATTAAACTTTACATCTAGAACATGTTTACTTTACATTATATCAGATAATTGTGTATTCTAACCAAAAGAATTGGTTAAAATACACAATTATAGTTAAAAGCTACCTCTACATTAAATATACCTATTTACGACAAAATAAGTTTTAACTTCTAACGTATATCAATGGTTAAGAAATGATTAACACATCTGTTAGCGTAGAAAAATTGACACTAGATGGCATCACTTATTTGTTAAGCACTCAAAAATGATTGGCTACTAAAGATTCCACTTCAACGTGAATTTCTCCATTTAATGCCGCACCCGCCCTATGAAAATGCTTTGTTACCCGTACCTACCCGTACCCGAAAATGTTTACTCTTACCCGAGAATATTATTTTCTTTCTTTTATTAAGCATTTAGAAATTTTTAAAAATATTTCGAACACCATTCATATTCATGTTATATGTTAATGACTTTCAGATGACGACAAAGAAAATTTCAAACGGGAAAGCCTGCAGTTCAATTTTTATTGTTAAAATATTTATAAATTACTAATTATTTGCAATTTGCCCCAAATCTAATGACATCTTGCAAAAGGTTCAAATATATGTATTAGATTTTTCCAAAAATCTTGAGGAACATATTTGTAGCTAGTTTTTTAAGACGCTTTTTCTTCATAGGGAGTAAAAATTCTAATGAAAAATCACTAAAAATTATTTTTTATCACAATATTTAAATATTTTCAAATACTTCCTATGGCAAGCATTGAAAAAAAAAGTCAATTACCAACAAATAGCTTCACCTATTTTGTTTTCTCCAAATCCCACTCAGTCGTTCCAGAACATTGACGTTACCGGGCTCGAATTCTTATTCAGTGGTGTTTTCGGATTTTAGATAGCGTTAATAATTTAAGAACATGACAAATGGTACAAAATGCTTGATTATCTGGGCTAAAATACACATTATATAGAATAAAATGCCTACTCATACTCGCCCGTACCCGTGGGTACTACGCGTAGACACCCGTCACTAGTCTGAAATCTCATATAATTTTGTTTGCTTGGTACACTCGGGTCAAATGTAGGAAAACTGTTCGAGTCGAGCAGGATTTGCATACCAATCAGATTGGGTTGAAAATGTTTGACCTTTTTTCAGTTCTGTGCCAGAGGACAATTCTAGGACTGTTCCGCCCGTTCCGGTGCTGTTAGCAGGCCTAAATTAAATTTATTGAATATTGTTGGAAAAAATAATAATACACTCCGGAAAGCGTAATTAGATAATATTCAAAAAAATTCTTATCAAAACCTACTGCTTGGGAGTAACAGTTACTCTAAAGAACGTAAGGAAAGCGTATAAATATCATTATTTCTAGTCAATTATAACTGCAAAGGATTTGTTTCTAAAATAAAAATTTTGCAAATTTACATAATGCTGAAAAATAATGCATATGATATGCTAAGATGCAAAATTTAAATATATTACTTGATATTTAGATTAATTAGGACATTTAGACGTCCAAATTGACAAATAATTAAGAAGCATGCTTTAATGCAATGTTAAAAATCTATATAAAAGCGCATTGCTATGGCTGAAGTTGAAGTTGTTCAAAAGTGTAGTTTTTTTGAAAATTTCAAATTTTTTAAATTGATTCAAATTCTTTCCATACCTAATGTTTATAAAGTTTTATGCACATGGAGGCAAGGAAGAACTTTGCGCTTTTTTCATATGTGCAAAGATATTCTAATCTCATTGGGGCATGTCGTACAAGTCAAAGGTCTTCTATCAATTGTTGCTTTCAAACCGAGCATAGCGTGAATGGATTTTGAATTATAAAAGTTTAAGAAATTTGTATATGATCATGAAAAATTTTCAAAACTGCCCTGGAAGATTAAGGTCAAAATAATGGAAAACATAGAGTAGAAGCTAAGAAAAATTGATTAGAGTATAAATTTCAGAGTCGAACTGATTTTTGCTTGGTAATTGTCATTATTTAACCGTCAAACTAAAAATATTAACATTCTTACAAACTGATCTTTGGCAATGCTAAATTCACATTAAATAAAAGAAGAGAGTGAAATTTTTCGCAAAAAATGAATTTAACATAGTACTTAGCGAGAATATATATATATATATATATATATAGTAATTGAACTCTTTTTCATTAATATTATTCAATAGAAAAATTAGAATTTTGTAAATACTGCGCGTATTCGCCTTACGTGTTGTGCAAATCACTGTATTTGCATTGATATTCTTAAATACAAAAAATATTTGAATTCATAAAATTTTCAAACAATTTTACTATTAAAATTTAAACGAAGTAATTTAATTATTCATTATTATTTTACCAAAGAATATTAGATAACAACTAAGTCTCTTTGCAATTTTCAATAAAACATCGATTTTTTACATAAATGTTCTAATGTTTATTGTTTTGGATGCGTTTACTGGAAACACTAGTATATCACTAGATCATTGCTGAATAGTCTCCCCAAACTCGAAGGAGATCCAGTTGCACAATCCAAAGACTAAGTCAAAGCATTTTTGTTGTATCATATGCACAAAGCACTGTTATCTTGATTTGCTCAATTAATTATTATTATATTTTGATTATCTTACTTTTCGCAAATCATTATTTGGCATACTGTCAGCATTCAATTTTATTTTTTCTGTTGAAATAAACCACAACCCCCTGTTGCAAAATATTTTCTCTTATTAAAATTAATATTTTTCAATGACAGCAAATTATATCCACCAAATTGTGAATGCTCTTATTTATTGTATGAAACAAATTTTAACTTAAAATTGATAACTTTAAGCAAATTACTAAAATGCAAGAAATATTTTCTAACTTTGCGATTATTTTGGATTTCATGTTTAGGTAATAATTACAGCAGCAATAACAGCAATGATTGTCCTCATAGAGATCCATATAGTTAAAGATTATAAAGGTCGAAACTTGATCAGAGCAATTTTTTTAATATCTGGATCAATTTGTCTTTTCCTCCTCACTATAACTACATTTATTTTACGATATCGGCTAAGTAAAAATTTTGACATTTTCATGGAGAATAATGAAAAAACACCAGTGATTTACACAGAAGAAGAAGAAGATGTTTTAAGAATGGACTTAGAAGGTACTAATTACGTGTTTTTATTTTAAAAATAGTTTCCATTAGAAAGTCATTATATTAGATTTTCTGAAGAAATTTTCTGAATTGTTTTGGAAACATCTTTAACATATTTGTATAGTTGCAAATCGATCTAAATGCTCAACCATGTTCATGGAATATTTTAATCAATGATTGATTTGGTTCAGTTATCTTTTTAAGACTTTTATTAACAAACGGAAAATTAAATTTAAGAAAATCTATTAAAAATTTTAACTAAATCCATCCTCAAAGCTTTCTAATAGGTATATTGCTGCACAATTTATTTAAGTTTTGAAGATTGTTCGAGGTAAAATATACTGATTAGATTAGTTTGGTATTATTGTTTACTTTTTATTATTTTTAGATTGCACTATCAACATTTTCCAAAAATACCTTGATTAAGATCATTTCATAATTTTGAACGTAGGCATGTAGGTGATTTATTAAAATTGATACTGCTAAAAACTTTAAAAAATCCTTTAGAAATTCTTATGGAAATTGAAAAGTTATCATGTTTATGCATTTTGCAGATATTCACATTATATGGCAAATAAACTATTTGTGTTTGGGGATATAATTAATATATTTTTACGACCAGTTGCATATTTCCAATACTGTAGTACTTATATATTGAAAGTGAAAGCAGAAACAACTGAATT
Organism: Hofstenia miamia; assembly: GCA_900660155.1. Classification (NCBI taxonomy): domain Eukaryota; kingdom Metazoa; phylum Xenacoelomorpha; order Acoela; family Hofsteniidae; genus Hofstenia; species Hofstenia miamia. Next base: position 1,466,564 of record CABFPE010000109.1, read on the forward strand.
CACTGTCTAGAAAAGAATTGCTAAAGTGTTTATGATATGAATCCCTTAGGTGGCGTAGGTGATATAAAATTTAACTCACATTTTGAAGGCAGCAATACATTAACAGTAAAATCTTTATCAGTAATTAATACTTAATAACACATTGGTTTAAATTGCTCAAGTACATTCAATTTATGTTTATTATGATATTCTCAGAAATTTTTTGATGTTCATTGGTTTAAATATAATAAATTTAGAATTATTTGCACACATTTTTTAATCTATTATTATCAAGATACATAATAAGTGATTCAATGTCTTTAGCAGCAAACTGATTTTTAGATGTTCTAATAACTGCATATTTGTAAATAGTTCTCTTTATTAAGGATTGAGACATATTGTTTACATAGAGTACAAATAAAATGGACCCTCATACTGTGACTTGTGGAGCTATGGTGAGGATTTGAATGAAAACGTCTTACATTTTCAAGAGTTTCATTATTTTGATAATTTAAATATGGAGTTCCTATTAATTTCGTGCAGTGTAGCTACATCAGTGTCACAAAGTTGATTAAAAGCATATTTCAAATTAACCTTAACATGGAGTTCTGCGATAATTATATTTGTGTATAATACACAAATGTAAACACCGCGGAGATGCATGACCTTATTTAATTCTGCTCAATGAGAACAACTTTGTTTAATGCTTGAGTAATATAATGAAAAGTGAATCTGTGGACTAAACATTATTAAATGAAATGTTTCTTAAAAGCTTGATACATTTTTTTTCAACAAAGTTATTTACATTCCATTGAAAAAAGAACCTGTTTTGTTTAAATATTTTAATATTAATTTTGAAGTTACTGATGTACACACAGAATTTTGATCACTAAGTGTTTGGAAATTAAAATTTAATGAAGTGTTTGGGTTATCTGTGCGAAAATAACCTCTCAAATTTGAGTATCCAATGGGAGCTGAATTGTTACAAATACTATCTATTTTGGAAATTGAATATAATTTAAGTAGTTACCATTAAAATATCCTAAGATGTGCACCCTGTGGTTTGCTTCCAGAACTGAATTTTCAATTTCTGAAGATTGCAAAAGTGGGAAACATAGTTTTTATTTGAATTGTAGCAAATACTTAGTTCAGATTCCAAAGAATATATATATTGGAATTTAGCTCCATGATAATAAAAAATTGCAGTAGCAATGCATTTTAGGATTACCAGAAAAACTGGATTCATCATCAAAAGCAATGTTTTCTGTAAACATCTTGGTGGCATTTTTCTTTTCATTTGTTGCAATTGGAAATTTTCAAGTAAGTATGTTTCATATATAATTAAGTAGTGATTGTGAAAAATTGTGCAATTAACCTGTCAATTACATGTCAGTTTTATATTTTATTTGGAATTCAAGTGAATTACAAAGTAAAGTAATAATTAATTTGAAATAATTTCCACACTTGCAGGCATCATGAATTATTTCGTTATAAATATTTATAAAATTATATATATATATATATATATATATATATATTATGCCTTCACTCTTGCATTATCTTGGATTATTTTTTTCCCGCGATAATTGCTCCAATCCATAGCTTTAATAGCTGCTTAAAATTACCTAAGCTAATTTATCTAATCATTCCAATTCAAATCTAATTTGAAGAGTACATTATCCTCAAATATTAGCGGTGCAAAGAAATATAGATTTAGTTATGAGTTATTTCCTCTTTCTAAAGTTTTCTTTGGATACTATAAATAAATGCAGGTGTTGAAAGCATACTGTACAATGGAATTATGCTTTGATCAACAATCTCATTCGCATATGATATGAAGAAACTGTATCAAATAGTCCTCTATGCATCCATTGTCAAAACAACAAAAATCTTGTTTGTATATATAAATTCTACAATGTTTACATAGCCCCATATATAATAATTTGTTAAGCGTACATAGCGACATAATATAACTATGTATATAGCTAACTCCCTGTTATAAAATAACTAAAATATATTTACAAAGTGTAATTTCTTTAAAAATATATATGAAAAAAATATATTGCATAAACTTTTACTTAAAATTCAAAATAGGCACCTGCATTTGTCACCAGTTCCTCAAGCCGACCATGAACCGCATTAACTGATTTAACAAGAAAATCTTGCGGAATAGAACTTATAACTGGATGTATTTTGCTTTCAATTCCTTTCAATTTTTTTGGTTTGGTATACTTGTTCTCTTAACCAACCCCAAAGAAAAAAATCGCAGAAGTCACGACTTCTGGCAGGCCATTCGTTTGAACCACGACGACCTACCCATCTTCCAGAAAATTAAGCATTTAGCCATATACATATATAATAAAACATCATTAGTGCTTTATAATCATTTAATATTAATATTATTTAAATTTTTTAGATGTTTTAATGATTTTTAGATGTTTACTCCTCATAACTGTACAAACAAGAATATTGTGATGATGGTAGACATAGCAGGCTACAATATAAACTTTTTAATTCATCCTGTTCTTTATTTCATTGTTAGTCCAGACTTCCGTACAAGAGTAAAGAATCTCTTTGTTATAAAAAATCGCTAAATTTGAACATGGTATTAATTTATATAGTTTTTTAGAAATTTGTAAAAATATATTTATTTTCTTGTAATTAGCTGTTCTATTTCCTGTACTTCAAATATATTGGAAGACTTACTGTGGGATATTGAAATTTTTGTATAATCCACCCCTACATTTATATATATATATATATATATATATATATAT
>CABFPE010000109.1:1478138-1504906 GCA_900660155.1 Hofstenia miamia
TATATATATATGTAAATTACTTCAATAATTATTTCAATTTAAGTTATTATTGTTGTGCAATATACTGAAAATTCATGTTTTTAAAATAATTAATACAATTAAAATAATTATGAATTAAATGTGCTTGTTTGTTCCGCTGTCTAATAAATGCGAGACTAACTTATAAATTACCTACTTTAGACAATAATGTTGCATTTTAGAATGTCAAAAGCGAAAAATTTTATGTAGGGTGCAGCCGAAGTTCGATTAACTAATAAATTTCTTTCCAATTTCATTCTAACAAATGTCTACTGAATGTTAACTTCACATAGCTTTAGATATATTCAAAGAGCAATTCTGATTAGTAAACACTAAATTGGAACTATACAAAATTCGTCTTAGAAATAATTTCTTCTGCAGTGCACAATTATATACCAAAAAGTTAGGGCAGTGCATATAATACTCATCATTTGGATTTTAGGCTTGATTATTGAAGTTTTTAAAGCTTGAATTTTCTTCACACGCCTTGTCATTAATTTTTTATTAACTTTTTCGATCTATCAACGTTTTTACGTTTTCAAACCCAACACATACAGGAATCAAAGCATGGTTAGCTTGCAATTTGCAGTGATTAAAACCAATAGAACGAAAAAAAAATTGTGCTACATGCAAAAAAGCATCATTGAAGATTCTATGATTTTCTCCAGTTTTAACTGTCATGCTAAAAAGCATTTTACTCAAAGGTGCAAAGTGTTCAATAAGGCTTATTATCATTCTGCTACCAAATTATATATTATCTCCAACTCATTCTTACATTTGCATTTGTTATTTAGAAGGGCGGAACAGTTTTTTAAGTATTTGTAAAATGTATTTTATTGAATTTTACACTATAATAAGTCCTATGAATTCTGAAATTTCATTTCAATAAAAAAAGGAATATTTAGTTTTCAGCAATTTTTATAAATTTTAGAAGTATTTCAAAATAGGAACACATGTGATTTCTGTGGAGTATTCTAATTTAAGCATAAAATTTTAAAATATTTTGCTTTTAAAAAATACTAATGAAATTAGATGCAAGATGAGAATAGCTACGGCTACCCCGTGGCACATAAACTTATAGTGAATAATTTAACTCCAAAGATCGAAAAACAAATTTGTGTGCCATATTAAAACTCTGCACAATATTTTTCATTTTAGAATTTATTGATTTTAGCAAGAGCTTAACATTTTTGAAGTGGGTGATTTTCTTTAATTTTTTAAACATATTTAGCAATATTAATTAAAATTGAGATTAAGCACACATTCATACCTTTAGCTGAAAATTTCGCAATTTACTTAATCTTATACCATTGGTCTATTTTGTAGTGAAACAAAAAAGCAGTACCAACAGAGAGTGCTAGAAATTCAACACTTCATTTACATCACTGGTGTTCAGTGCATCTTGTTGTATTGGCAATAATAATAATTACACATTATATTTACCCTGCAACCTGCAACGAATGCTCGGTCAGGGATTTCATGAGATCGGTGCTTGTCAAACATACCGGTTATTGATTGTACATTTTATATATATATATATATATATATATATATATATATATGCATCACTGTAAATCTACAGTTCTTAAAAAAATATTAGTTAACTTATATCTTTATCTTATACATCTGGTGGAGCATTGCCACTCACTGAAAAGTTTTAAAACAACTTTGTGGTTTAATCGCGAATGAAAGGCATACTGACTATTCCAGAACCTGCTTCTGGATAAGATGCAAACTTAGCTTCTCTTTGTTACGAAACAAGATTCTCTGCATTCGTGGAACTAGAAGACGCCATGCAATTTCCAGGATTGAAGTTGATCACCACTTAGCTGGAGCCAGCCACTACCTCAAGTGACACAGACAGTTCTTATTTGAAATTAATTTATTTTAGTTCTGTTCCAAGATACATAACCTTGATTGAATATTTAATCAGAATTTCCTTGCTAGACCATTTACCTGGGAATGAAACAAAAATAATAATTGTCGTCCTTTCTGGATTTCCAAATTAAAATTTTTGTTATAATATATTTTCTAGGCACAAAATGGATTTTTGAAATATTGATCATTATATTTAACTATGATATGCCAGAAGATAAAAACTCCTATCTACAAGGGGTTGTACGTGTCGGACATTATTGAACTAAATGATTGACAATGACATTCGTTTCTAGTCCTGAAGATTCTGTGATTTCAATCAAGTTCAAAATTGTCTTGATGTTAGCATTGTGGAATTAATTGATGAATTGGGCGTTGCCCCATATAATCCTGAAAAACTAACTAAGCCTCTTGATGTTGGTATTAACATGCATATTTTTTGAAACTTACATGTATTTATGTGTACTTTATTTGATTTTATGTTTTTATTTTGTTTAAATAAAGTTTTATTAATCGTTGATAATATATTTCTTATATTTATTTTGTAGTTCATAATGCAAAAATCTCCTAAAAGAGACAACATGCCATTATTAAGGCGTAATTTAAAATTTGAAAAAAAATGAAAAATTGGAAACATTCTGTCTTTCCATTTTTTAGTCAGTAGGTGGTGGTAAAGTCCGTGCATAGTGATAAATTTTAAAATTTGAAAATTCAATAGTTTTATGTCATCTTAGGTACACAATTATGCATTTAGCATATTATTTTACATTGGGCCCACTCTAAAGAATTTTTCTGTATCCGCCACTGGTCATTTACCTCAGTTCTGTCTAATTGTTTTTCACTCACCTTGCACATGTTGCTTGCTCTTGCACTGCTATTTGAGTCTTGCATTCCTCAGGAACTTGTTTCTCTTTATTCTTCAAATTTGTTGCATTCTTCCAGTATTCTCATTGCATCCCCTTATGATACTCTGGTATACTTTCTTTCCTTCAAAATCTGTTTTCATCTGCATTAGCTCTATACTAAGCTACAGTAGTCATTCCTTAGTTTGCTTTTCTACACATTCTTTTAGATTTAGTGCTTCTGTTTCTATACCTTCCTTCCACTTAGTAGCGTTTTGCAAAATAAAATTTTTCCCATGTATTTATTTAGTCATGCAAAACAAATAATTCGAATTTTTTATACATAGCATCAGAAGTACCAGGGTCTACCTTCTACAGAAAGTTGCAAATCACTAAAAAGAAGAGGTGTGAAAACTTCAGGACTTGAAAAGTGCAGATTGCCAAAAATTAGTCTTGAAAAATCCAATTTTTCTGAAAAAGATATAGCTCAAAAGTTCACAGAAACGACTGGAATTTCTTATCACCATTTGAAAGTGTAGACGTAATGATGTGCGGGGCGCTGATTTTTCCTGCATGCTCGCGCCCGCTTTTCAACACTGAGCCTAAGGGCCGCCGGCGGGCATCGGGCCGGCCCACACACCACTATGTAGAAGTCATTGGCTAGATTAGGTATAAAGAAGAAAATTTCTAAAACTGTATAAAATATCATTAATTGGCAGAAGAAAAATTGATTAGTTTTGCAGAAACTTAGTGAAGCTAGTTTTCAAGAAGTTATTCTCTAAAAAGTGTGGTTTTTTAAGATGCATAAAAACTAATTCAAGGCGTGATGCACTAGTCAGCAGGAAATCCTATGAAACATTCGAAAAAATTTTGTCTAAAATTTATGGTTTGGGGCACACTGTCCTTAGGAGGAGGTCTAATATATATATATATATATATCAAAACTACCAATCCTAAGATTTGTAACTGCAAAAAGCTGTTCACAACTATGAAAATTGTGATACCAGATAGGCCAACCCCTGCACATACTATTTTATATTACCAAGTTTCATAAATGCACAAAATCACCTAGGTAGATTATTAATGTTTCATAGATGTTTAGGCTAAATATCTTAATAAAAATAATAGCTTATCTGTAAGAAGCCTTAAATTCTCATTCACAATTTATTTATTAACAAAATATACAAGAATATACTACAGGATGTAGAAAACAATTTCTATGGTTTTATGTATCTATAAATCTTACACTATAGAAAGTATATTAATATTAGTTCTTGAAGCAAAAGCCCAAAAAAATCTTTTTGGGTATATTTTCTTTCCAATAATTGTAATCTATATTAAATTACATTCATTGTGTTCATTAATGTTGCAGTTAACAGTTTAAGTGTACTGCAATAGTTGAAGTAAGAAGAGNTAGTCTTGAAAAATCCAATTTTTCTGAAAAAGATATAGCTCAAAAGTTCACAGAAACGACTGGAATTTCTTATCACCATTTGAAAGTGTAGACGTAATGATGTGCGGGGCGCTGATTTTTCCTGCATGCTCGCGCCCGCTTTTCAACACTGAGCCTAAGGGCCGCCGGCGGGCATCGGGCCGGCCCACACACCACTATGTAGAAGTCATTGGCTAGATTAGGTATAAAGAAGAAAATTTCTAAAACTGTATAAAATATCATTAATTGGCAGAAGAAAAATTGATTAGTTTTGCAGAAACTTAGTGAAGCTAGTTTTCAAGAAGTTATTCTCTAAAAAGTGTGGTTTTTTAAGATGCATAAAAACTAATTCAAGGCGTGATGCACTAGTCAGCAGGAAATCCTATGAAACATTCGAAAAAATTTTGTCTAAAATTTATGGTTTGGGGCACACTGTCCTTAGGAGGAGGTCTAATATATATATATATATATATCAAAACTACCAATCCTAAGATTTGTAACTGCAAAAAGCTGTTCACAACTATGAAAATTGTGATACCAGATAGGCCAACCCCTGCACATACTATTTTATATTACCAAGTTTCATAAATGCACAAAATCACCTAGGTAGATTATTAATGTTTCATAGATGTTTAGGCTATAAAACTAAAAATAATAGCTTATCTGTAAGAAACCTTTAATTCTCATTCACAATTTATTTATTAACAAAATATACAAGAATATACTACAGGATGTAGAAAACAATTTCTATGGTTTTATGTATCTATAAATCTTACACTATAGAAAGTATATTAATATTAGTTCTTGAAGCAAAAGCCCAAAAAAATCTTTTTGGGTATATTTTCTTTCCAATAATTGTAATCTATATTAAATTACATTCATTGTGTTCATTAATGTTGCAGTTAACAGTTTAAGTGTACTGCAATAGTTGAAGTAAGAAGAGTATAAGATGCATCAAGGGATCTTAAAGTTAGTCTGATAGCACTGGCATTATCAAAAACTAAAAAGGCAAGTTGGAATAAAAAGAGCATAAAAACCTATGAAACATTTAACATGTCAGAGAAAAATTGAATACAATTTGAATTCAAAGATAATATATATATTTGCAAAGCTTAAATTGAAAAAATAATCAGAAGTACCAATCCTAGTCAAGAATTTGAAATAGATTTTTTCTAAAATTGTGATCACACTGAAGTTACCCTCAAAATTGGATAATGGTGTAATTTCTGTGAAACTGTTCAAATACCTAATCGTCTCATTGGCTCCATGCTGTAATCCTTTAATATTTTCTTTGGGTAAATGTTAATGAACAACTTTTTTTACAGTAAAACTAGCCACTCCGTCATATCAAAAAACAATTCTCTTAAAAATTATTAACTCTATAGCTGTGATAATTATATGTGCTTTATAGATCACTATTTTGCTTTGACTAAATTAAGGAAATAGATAATATTGAAAAATTTCTGTCACTTAAAATGCATTGAATTTTTTTTCTTTAATGTATATACTTCTGGTAATTGATGGCTAATACAAATTTTGCAATAATCAAGATATGAACACTGGTATTTGAAATAGCCTGAAATATTTGTTTAGTAGATATTGTGCATAGGTATTTTGAAAATTTAATGACTCCATTAAGGTAAATGAAATGTTATAAAATTGCAAACAACTATCTTAGTTTCGCAACGTATATTACTGAATTACTGATAATTTTGTTCGTTCTATATGCTTTTTTCTAAAATTGAACATGCTTTTGATGCTTTTAAAGAAATTGCGACAAATAATGTGAATATGTAAGAAAAATTTAGAACACACAAATTTCAGAGGGTATGTGCAGGTGGAGCAATTCATCTTCAATACCTAAAATTACATTTTTTTGTCACATTTCAAATGGTAGTACATACATTCTGAAGAGTAGATTCGATATTTTTGTATTTCAGCAATTCCTACTATCTAATTCTTGATTATATTTGAAAATTATCCGCAAAGGAATGATTAACAGTAAAAATATTGTGAAATTGTGATGAAGTTTGTTCCAAAAGGCTGGATATTGGAGCAAGATGGCGCAAGCCCTCACACCTCCCGTGAAACAAAAATTTCATGTCTGATAATGACATTCAAATCCTGCAGAGGCCATCAATTTCTCCAGACATTAATCTACTAGAAAACGTGATTACTGTTTTCAAGAACTTCGTGGATAAGGAAAATCAATATGCAAAGGCGGAATTGATCGTAAAAATGGTAACATGAAATTTCACGGGTCATATGTAGAAATTTGATGAAACGTATTTCTCTACATTTATCCAAATTCTTAGCAACAGCGGAAAATTTGTAAACCTTAATCCAGGTGTTTGTAGTTAACTCATTTTGCTATTACACAGACTTTTCTGTTCAAAATTTATAGCTTTTTTGCCCTCATTGTCACTTCTGCTTGTCTCCTTTAGCCTTTCTGTGATTTGGATTAAGTTAGCAACAAAGAGTAGTGGTGCTGAAGTGTCTCCCTGGAACATTCCTTGCCTAAGTGTCAACATATGTGCGTATATCTCAGTCTCCCTCTCTAGGAACTCAACACACTTCTATGAAACACCATTGGCCTATAGCATCCTCAGTTCTCACCTTTGCGATATGCTGTCATTTCCCTCCAGTACGTCTATGCACGTTCAATATTTATATTATTATTATAATTTTTATTAATATTTACTAGAAAATATAACACAATCCAAATGATCCTGAAAGAAAGTCTTGCAGGTTTTTTCAATTTGAGAATTTATTTATTCATATAAATTAGGCAAGCATGCAATATACAATTCAATTCCAAATCAAGACAATTAGTGTAAATCGACCTGATTCGTAATATTAAATTTCCGAGTTGTGTATTTTGGTTACTCAGTTTGTCTCACCCTGCCTCGGTGTTGTGACCCAAGTGCAAACATTTGAGGAAACCAAATATATTTAAATGCTCAATTATCTTTAACCTGTGAACAGACAAATATGTCTCATACATATTTATGTGATAGAAAATCTGCTTCAAATATTGAGTTCCTTTAGGCCTAGCGCTGGTATTCTTCAAATTCGTTGGTATTCGTTGGTATGATATTCAAATATATAAATCTCCTCGTTAATAAAAAATAAACTCATGATATTGAAAACTATAATAAGAGAGAATACTCATTCATTTAAAAAGCTACCTGCAGCTTTTCTGAAATAGTTATGAGCACAAACAGCTGCAGTTGCGAATTGTGATGTGTTTAAAAATGGTCCTTCAGAGAGTTCATTTAATGAGCGTAATTCATTAAAAGGATCTTTTACAGTTTTGATATATTCATAGCAGATTGGGAGGTCCGGATCATATCTTGTATCTGCAACTACATTTATGCTTTGGATAATCATGGATAAGACAACAGACACCATTGTGGTTTGTGATACTGAACAAACTTTTTGTGATACTAAATTAAATTTATATACAACCACAGATATTTTCCGAAAAAACAATTATTAACAGTACATTACTGATTAATAAATTTCTATATTATTATGAATCTACAATTATATACAACATTGTATCTAGTAATATTTTGGATGTTTTACTTATCAATAAATTTATTAAATATATAGAAATCGTTCAAGATTATATGTCCCATCTTTTGCTTAGAAATTCCATTCCCTCAAATAACAGTTTGTTTTATAATTTAAGTGATTATATTTGAATATTTAATTAGCAGACTGAAGAGGAATTGAGAATGTCCAATAAATATCCTAATTTAAAATGAAATGTATATTTTGTTAAATAGCAGGCTGCATTACTATGTGTAGTTAAACTCTGAACAGCTAACTGCAATAATAGTCTACTATTTCTTCTAAGATCCAATATCACTGATATTTTGAGGACATTTGAAGTTTTGATAGATGCCTCATACTTCTACATCTAATCTAATAGCAGAAATATGTATATATATATATTTACTTATATTTATATTTATATATATGAAAATTCTTTCTTAATTCCTAAATTAAAGTGGATATGCAGTCGCACTTTCAAACTATTGCATGCTTAAGTTAATAAGAAAATCTTGATTACCAAGAAGTCAATGTCGACTTAAAATTATTGAGTTGTGGTGAAGAATTTTACTGGAATTGATTCGTTGTAATTTTTAACTAGAATACTTTTAACCAACTTTTTTTCGAATTAAAAAAAAACGAACTTTAAGTGAATGTTATAAAATACGTGAAATATGAATTTGAAAACAGTATATCATTAAACGCTTGACATGTTTAATTTATTTACATTACAATAGTTAACTTGCACATATTTTAATTGCCAAAATTTCAAATGTAAGACATATATCTTATATGAGGTGAATTCCTAAAATGTCACAAACCTTTTGAAATTCTACTTTTCTTTTGCTTTATTGATGATTCCGGCAAATGACTAACAATAAAATTTCTATCCATTTATGTAGCATATGGAAATAGTCACGTGAAAATCTTACACTACAATTCAATTGGATGGAATATGCTTAAAATGATTCAATTAAGAAATTTTGTTTCTAACCATTCATCAAGTAAACATAAATAACTAAAATGATCATCAATAATATAATTTGTTAATTTCATATTGTATTTGCATTAATTTGTGTTAGTTTTAATGTAATTAAATCTTCAGTATTTACACAAAGCAAAAGCTGCTAATCCTATGCTAAATATGTAGTTTTGATTTTATTTAAAATTTCTACAATATCATGTGAAAATAATTAACGTTTTCTTTCTTTAATCGTATGAAAATTGGTGTGGAAATGCCTTAATTCAGAACATAATTTTTATACCTGTAATAATAGCGTAATTGTTTCTTAAATAACATTTTTAAATAAAATTGTTAAGTATTGTCCACTATCACTGTTTTTTCTGTTTCTGTAGTGATTCTTAGACAATGTTTCTTTATGATTTTTTAAGATGTTCAGAGAAATTTATTAAGAAATACTCTGAATCATACGTAGTTTTATTTTAAGATTTGATTGATATTTAAATAAAAATTGCACAAATTTTCCAAACAATGTCAAACTTTTATGTAAAATATCTTTAGAAGATGGGTTCAAAGGAATACTAACAATTCATTCCATCGCGCAGTGTATTTTACGAGAGTATTAAAATATCTGTGACAGACCTGAATGCATGTGAATGAATTTATAATTCAGTGTAAATTTTATGAGCTGTGCAGTACTTTTGAATATTTATAAATATAGTACAACATATAAACCATTAAATTGCTAATTGTAACTTTCAAATATGGGAAACTAATTCTTAATTCAAAAACAATTGAAGCGGGTATATCCGTACAAAAAAATTGATTACTTTATATTTCTTCCAGTTTTTCAATCCGAAGCAAAACAGAAATGAAACTGAAATACAAAACATTAAAAACGTATCTTGCAGGCGGACTTTAGACCATGTTATATGTTGTGTTTTGAATTTATTGCTCAAAATTTTGAATACGCATAATTCCATATTTATCATTAATTGAACCTCGCGATTGAAATAGTATTTTGACATAAAGTTTGGACAGAGTGTTCCGGGACAATTTTTCTTTACTTTCAAAAAAATAAAATATCCAATATTTATTCATTTCAGTTGTTTTGTCATTTCTTCGTCCTGCTACCTCGGGCTTTCCACATGACATGAATCAATGGGTTTTGGATATCTTTGCACATAATAACAAGCAATCAAAGTTCTTCATTGCTTCCATGTGCTTAAAACTTTATAAATGCTTAAGTATTAGGTATAGAGAGAATTTAAATTTTTTATCAATTTCAGGCACAGCAAAATGCATTGATAGAAATTTTCAAAACTTTATTCATTAAAGCGTGTTCCCTAATATACCAGTCAATGTCTTATGGTTTTTAAATATGCTAATAGCCTTGGAAAAAATTCTTGTAGCTTTGGAAAATCGGTTTGTTTTTAAAATGGACTATAAGCAGTTTAAGAATACTAATGTAAAAATGACAGCCGATATGCCAATTTATAGAAATTGGCAATTAGTGTTAATTAATTTTTACAAGACCCTTATTGTAATTTCGTAGGGGATTGAATTATCGAGAAATAGATGCATAATGTCAATATATATCTACTTCAAATGTATATAGATACTACTGTAGCAAACATGGTCTTACTATAGCCTTTAAATACAACTTGACCATCACAACCAATTGGAAATTTTTTCAATGCTCTTTTCCGATTTGCAAATTTCATTATCACATAAAACTAGTATTTGAAGGGAAACTTGTAAAATTTGAATTTTGGCCTTTTTGTATGGTCACCCCTTTAATATCAACAAGAAAGATAAAAGAAATTTCGGTATTTCATCACGACCAATTTTTGAATGCTTGAATATGAAATATATTAATTAATAATAATTAAATGAAACCTAAATGGCAATAAGCCTAAAGGTCCTAGTAAGGCAGGCTACACGCGGGTGTCCCTGGGATACAACACTGCCTTAGAGAGCACTTCACTGTATGGAGTACTATGCCCACAGAGGACGTTAAGCACTAGGGTAGATGAAGCTGAGGCAATGTGGAATTTGTGTCATTACGCAGGTTTAGTTTGTGGTAGACAGACGGCGACAGGTGGAAACACTATTAGTAAGACTGCTAATGGTTCTTGAGATATGAATGTGTCTTATATAACAGTCATAGCAAAGATAACTCTTTCCTATGGCCCATGGGATAGAATCAATGAGTCAGCTTTGCTGTGCAGAATGCTGTTGTGTTTTTTGTGCCATGTGACTAAAGAAGTAAAATCCCGTAAGTCATTGAATAGGAATATACATGCCGTAACAAAAATTTAAGACTATAACATATACTTCATTGTTTTATCATTTTAATTTATTAAATATTTTAGTACACTTTATTAGTTTTTATGTTTTTTACATTTGAGATTGTTATCATAACGTAATAAATACAAAAAAAATTATTTAATTGTTTAGTTTACTTTTTGCATCAGTTTCCCAGGGGAATTGTTTGGTCTTAAACTTTTGTTACAGATAGTACAATATACAATATACACATTAATAGATATAAACTAAAGAATTTTAGGAATAAAAAAAATTATACATAATAAATGAATGACTATAACAGCTAGTTCCTTGTACAATGTATTGTAGCCGTTCAAGTAGTGTTCTTCCCATGATTTTGCAGCATTCCTCTAAATGAACATATCCAGCTTGGTAATCGCAGAAATAACAAATTCAAATTGTTGACAAACAAGCAATTCTCTCAACAGCAGATAAATGAGTGAAACCATGACATAAATAATGTGAAATCAGACTTCTGTTGAATTTTGAGCATGCTGTTTTAGTTATTGCATAGTTAAAAATGCTTCATACATATTCACAACAGACTAGTTCAAGCCGAGCTTGAGCAGAGTATTGGATATGGAATGATCCGTTTTTAAGTAAACCAAATTTTACTGCTGGTTAATTTGATAATTCAGATTTTCTTATTTTTTCATTCAATATTCCTTACATATAATTTTATTTTAGAAATTTTTGTTAAATAGGAAGAGCAATGGAAAAAATCTTGAGAGCACAATATTTTAAAGAAATATATCAAGCTGTAACGAGCCTCATTGATTTATTGTGGCAAGCCGAGCCGATCTGAGCTGAGCTGAGCCGAACTTACTCAAAACTTTAATGAGCTGAGCCGAGCTTAGAAATTACGGCTTGTTGACAAGTCTGATTCACAATCACAGTATTATAAATGTTTAAGCGTCTCAGCTTTTGCACTACGTTTATTTGTATTATTTTCTTTGCAAAAAACGAAGTATTTGCTTGGATTCAAGAATCTTTACTAGGCGGTTATAGGGCTGCATCAAGTAAGCAGAGCGGCAATCGTGCCGTGCTTTAGGCGGTGCCGTGCCGTGCCATGCTCATGCCGTGCTTAAGATTTTGCTTTATTTATCCGTGCCGTGCCGTGCCGTGCTGTGCCGTGTCTAAAATTTATTGAATATATCAGTGCCAGAATTACAACTTTTTTGTACTATTTTAACGTTCATATTACATTATACTAGTTTCTGTATAATAATATAAACGATTCTAAGAAATAGATTTGCATAGAAATCACATTGTGGGGATTTTTAAAATGCAATAGGAAAATTTATGATTCTAATCCCCGCCGTTATGCTACATAATTCTTGCTTGACTTTTTGCAAAATTTCAAATCGATGCTATTAGATGTTTTCGATATTTTGTTTTGTGATTTCTGTCGAACTGTCATAAGGAATATTCAGTACATAACAAATAATCTGCTACGTTTTATTTAATGTTTCAAAGCTTATAGTTTATGGCTTAATTATTACATTATTTATCTATGCACTAAGCGTTTTCCAAATTTACTATTTACATATATTTAAATTTTAATATTGTTAGATTAACATACAATCAATTAATATAAGCAAGCCCTATTTCAATACTTTTTCAAAAATAAAGTTTTTGTTTTTCACTGATTACTTTTAGTAAATATTAATTAATTTTATGGAAAGTGATGACAATATTTTTATATAAAACCAGGACACATAACTGTGTTCTAATAATCTGGCGTAAAATAATTTTTTTTCCCTCGTATGTATAATAAATCTTATTATAATACCGTAAGAATTTGAATCTAAAACTGTAGGTTATTTTAGGGGTAGCTTTCCAGCTATTTGATGACATTTTATTATTTAATCAATTGAATTGGTTGGCAAGCTGAATGGTGAAAAATCCCTATTTGTAAACTTAACTTATGAACACATTTTCGTAGTCAGGCTACAGACTGCACCAGAGGATAGATGTTAGTAAAGCTGAGTGCAGCTTTACAGGAATTCATTTAATTGAATTTGGGGAACCTGAGTACTACTCATATGCTCTGACGTTTAGCTTTCTGTTGTCACTAATAATCAAACCTGATGATATAAAAAAGATAAATCCGTTGAGATTTACTTCGTCACTCAATAAATCTATTACAAGCTATTTTATAATAAAATTTAAAAAAAAATTTTAAAAATTGAAATTGGCAAAATGAAATTTGAAAAGCGAAAATGAAAAATGGTTATTTCCGTTTTTCAATTTCAATTTTCGATTAATCTTTCCAAAATGAAAAATGAAAAACGGAATTGAATTGGCCACCTGGTACCTGCATATACCTGTTTTTGATTTCAAAGTTGTTTACGATTCTTTCGTCTGCTAATATTACGCAACGTCATGTCTAAATTAGCTGTAGTGGGTTCGTCTTACTCTTTTTGTTAAACAATTTGCCGACAACCAATGTTTCATCACTGCACTTAAAATTGTTTTACAAATTATAATAAAGGATAAATTTGTTGTTACAAAGAAGATAATTTAATCAAAGTTTTTTGATAGTCTTAGTTTTTCTTCTATTATTGTATCTTTTGTTACTACCACAAGTCTCAACAGACTTGTCAATGAGCCGAGCTCAGCCGAATCGAACTTGAGAAGAGCATTGGATGTACAACGAGGCCAAAATGAGCCGTTTTTAAGCAAACCAAATTTATAGTGCTGCTTTTTAATTTGATTATTCAGATTTTTCTTATTTTTTCATTCAATATTCCTTACTTATAATCTTATTTTAAAAGTGTTTATTAAATAATAGGAAGAGCAATGGAAAAAATTTTGAGAGCACAATATTTTAAAAAAAATATATCGAACTAAGACAAGTCTCATTGAAAACTTTAATGTGGCAAGCCGAGCAGAACTTACTCAAAATTTAAATGAACAGAGCTAATTTAGAAATTTATGCTCGTTGAGAAGTCTGATTCACAATCAAAGTATTATAAATGTTTGAGCGTCTCAGCTTTTGGACTGCGTTTATTTTTATTATTTTCATTGCAAAAAACGAAGTGTTTGCTTGGATTGAAGGAAATGAAATTTTATTTTAATGTTTAATATTTGTTTTGATTTTATTAGACTTAATAAATTTTTCTTTCATATTGATTTTACAGATCATAGATTTTCAAAGCATACAACTGGGAAATGAACAAATTTCTTTATAGCTTAACAAAAATTTCCATTAGACCAGATGATCAAAATTACTTTTTTTATAAAAAATAAGGCAAATTTATTCGTTATCTTTTTCAATTGTATGTATTTTCGAATCATTTCTGTTAAATTATAGTTAATTTTTCCTTGCTCAACAATAAAACTTAACTAGAAAAGGGCTATAAGTACTTTTGTTGTAAGAAATTCATAATTGCAATCGGGCTGAGATTTTAAAACCCCACCTAACCCAAACATTATTTTGGAATTTTTTTTACAAATTTAGATCTATATTGATCGAATTTTCTAATGCAATATTTAAATTGTTTTTAAAAACAATTAGAACGGTTTGTATTAAAAGCAATAAATATGAAATATTTTCCTATTAGGGTTGTGTGGGTACGGGCTTCCCCGCGTGTATATGTGTATAAGATACATTTACAATTATTGCGAGTATGGAAAAAGAAAAACTTAATCTTTTTAACACATTCGTAATTGCTTTATATAAGCAGTTAACACAGAATCTAATATGTATAAAATTGCAAATTTAATTTTGCCAGGGAATTTTTTTCATTCATGCTTGGTTAGATTGAATTGCTTCAGCAGATACAATTACATTAGCAAGCGTTCTTGCTTTTTAACTTTTAATGTTAAGGAACATTTGGTAATTGATGGAAACTCACATTACATTCATTTTATTTTTGTTATGTATTTTGCTCAGGAATACATGTATACATGTTTCATCTTTATTTAGTGTTTAAGTTCTGTAGCTTTGACCAGTACTGCCTATCATATGCGAATATGCATATATAGCAGGTACAAGTGGGAAGGGGTGGGTACGAGAAATGTAAAATAAACCTCGATAATATAGCGGCAGTAAATTATGCCACACATATGCCCTTAATTTGTATCACTATTTACTAAATATAGCAAATTTAACGGCCTCAACTGTTTTTTTTAAAGTCTTCATCACATTTCGTTGATCGTTACGTCACTTCACATGAAAAAACTCACATTCTTGCTATGACTTTGCTGCTTGCGCTGAAAAAAATAACGTTTGATAGCACAGGAATATCGCAATATTACCCTTACAAGTACGTTTTCTTAAATTTATGAGTTATTAAATTAATTGAAGCTTCACATTAATCATAATAATTAATTGAAGGTGAACGATGACCAATCAAATGCATAAAAATTGTTTGATTAGTAATATTTTTTATTTTAAATAACATTTAAATTAAAGAAAAATGAATTTCACTTTAATATGAACGACTGCTAAGTATTAGAAAATAATATTTTATTCAACTCTAATGGAAATTGAACATATCAGGATGACATTACCGAATTGAATACACTTCATTGCAATGCTTAATTACCATATATATATATATATATATATATATATNNNNAAAATAAGATAAGTTTAGTTAAGATATATTCTTTATTTAGATATATATTTACAATTCAATTATTTATTGCTTGATGATGGTAGCATCTGCTACCAAGAGTTAACTTCTGAATGATACATGCACAATCAGCAATAATAAATTCTTACACCTGGCAATTGAATCTATAGCATTAAATTGTAACAAATTATGTACCTATTTCAGGATGTACAGGTTGCATATAAAAAAGTTAATACTGAATTTTGTATTTTGCAGCCAACTAAAAATTTTTCATCCTTAACTTTTAATCTAGATAATACTAGCATTACAACTGTAGATAGCTTCAAGTACATAGGAGTAATTTTTGATTATAAGTAAAAGTTTCAAATTTAGCAAANAGACCTGCTTGACTACACATTTTTCCTCTTGTTCCCGTGGTCAATGTTTAAGAATCGCATTCTGCGAAATTTTGAACACAAATAATTTTTATTTTCTACACCATTATTTTCTTCTGATGCTTCGTTCATATTTACATTCTGTCGCTGACTTTTCTATTATAACAGCTGCTATTCTTTGTCATATTTTCTTATAATATCAAAAACAGGCATGTGACAAAATTTCTAAGCCCATTTTTTTAAGTTTTACTCAGTTATTCTGTGATCGATTTTTCAGTTGACTTGCTCTTTCTCAGAAAACGCTAGACCTAAAAAATATTTATATACATACCAAAGCCGATAGGAAATTGGTTTTGTTGTTTTTCTTGTAATAACAATATAAGGATAGGTTTTTAGAACTGACAAAATTCCAAAATCATTTTTGGATCATTGCTTGATACTGTTTCCAAAAACTAGACATTGTTGTAGCTCTGAGCAGCACCCTTTTAGGTTGAACTAGTACCCGGAATTTCAATCTTAAGTTCAACATTAAACGTCCGTGATTGCATTTGTAGTAAATATAGCGAAAATCTATTGCACAACTATTGCACAATATCAACAAGCTATTTAATTATTTAAGCGAAGATCGTTATCAGAATGCATTTTTTAAATATATTATGAAAAGTATATCAACTATTCTACAAAGTTTACATGCACATGACATTGAAAATAATACGATTTAATTTAATGTTTATTATGATTTGAAGATTTTTGCACTATTGAAATAAATACAAAAATATTTTTTCGAAAACCCACATTCACACTTAAACTTAATTTGAATTATCAGCAGGAAGGAAGTCCATCATACTGTTGATTAAATTCCCATGAATCTAAGTCTTGCTGCGCAGCTCTGTTAAATGCATTGTGATTGTCTATATTACCAGTGGGTCCATAGTAACATGCAAGAACAGCTGCGTTGTCAGAGCTCTCAGAACATAATGCAATTGAGCATCCAATATCAGTAGTATTAGACCACATAATTTGAGTGAAGGCATCCGTTGACTCAGCGTCATCATTGCGTTTAGGGCAGCCTTTATAATCATCTGAAGAATACTAAAGATATTCAGATTAGGATTTCATTAAATTTACAATTTAATACTTCGAATAATTCATTAATGTAACCAAAGAATACGCGTTTTGATAAATTGGTTATTTCTCATACCAAGCATTATTTCTATGCTATCTAATTAAATGTGATTAAATTAAATTTTTTATTAGATAAACCATTTGATTTTTCTAACAGTTTTTGATTTATATATATATATATATATATATATATATATAATTTTTGTGAGCTAGTGGACATTTTTTCAGTAATGGAAACTTGGTTAAGTGACAATTGTACAATATTTCATACCACAAGCTAGTAAATTGAACTTGAAAATATAAACTAATTTTACCTTATAGAAAGCAATTTGATCATACCAAGAACGAATTGCTTTAACTGCAATTGCAGACGTTATTCTCATGTTTGCCGCAGGAAGAGAAATGTTATAGAGATTCTCTCCAATTGTCGAAAATCCAAACTGGTTCCTGTTAAGATTATTTGTCTTCTTTATGCAATTCTCTGATTTCAATTTCTTAGTGCGAAAATTGGCAAACTTGCCAAGTCCATTGTTCCATTGAAAGAAAGGTATACCTATGAAATAATGATTTATTGGAAATAATATATATATATATATATATATATATAGAACAATGCTTTTAAGCTTTACTATATTTAAAAAATATTGAATATGCGTTTATAGAGTTAAGAAAAGTGTATATTAAATAATACATTTTAATTATCAATTTTTAATTACTTTATCAATTTTAGCTTTTGTTAATGCAAATATAGTTTTTGGATATGATATGCAAAATACAGAAAAGTTTTGTTAAAAAACACTAAGTTACATAGAATTGATCGAAGTAGATTAAACAACCTAAATTATTTTTTCACTACTCTAACTTAAAATTTAATGTTTTTACGAGAATATTACGTTTCCATAAATTGCATATTTGTTTTAAAATTTTACTTGGAAGGATTGTAAGCATAGGCGGCTCGTCCGTGTAAGCAAGGCAAGCAGTGCTCGCCCAATAATTATTTAATAAATGAATTACATTCTTATTTGCATAACTTTACATCTATGCAAATGTACAAATGGTAATTTATTAGTTTTGTTCTAAAACAACATTCAAGAATCAAGTAATATTATAATTGAAATATAGGACATAATTCATTATCATTATGATTTGCTTTAAAAAGCAAGCAGACGCCTTAATGCTGTACCTACGTTCGCTCAAAACGATTAAAATACATCCGTTTTTTTTACCCCATCGAGCGAGGATTTAGCTAGCAAAGCAAGCAGTCCGCTAATTGCTTCACATTGAAATATTTCCGTTGTAAAAGAACCACGTGAAATATTTTCATTGAATAGAATAACCCAAAAGTAAACATGATAATTATTAATTAAATATCACTCAGAAATATTACTCTATTGAAGCAGTGCCGGAAACAAAATATATTTAAACGAGGCTCCTATCCTCATCTGGGATAATGATTTTTTCGCATCTTTATCCCACGGATTCCTTGTACAATATTCTTATATATAAAACTTTAGCCATATGTTTTCCTCTACAAAATTTAGAAAATTTATAAGATTCGTGAATGAAAGAATTTTTTCTACAAATGTGCTAACAGTTCATTCAAAAAATCAAATAGGGCCTATATCGTAGATATTTTAAGAGAAACATATCATAAAATTTATTTTAAAAAACATTGAGCAATTGAAATGTGATTTCCATCAGCTTCTATTCTTGAAAAACTTTGTAATTTATCTCAAGTTTCCTATTATTGACATGCCTTCTATTTTAATCCACAAAATTCTTATTTAACATTTTGAAATGCACGATTTATTGACTGCCTTACCGAAAATTTGTAAATATTTGAATTAATACAATCTATTGGATTTTGAGCTGTGTCTTATTGCACAACAATTATTTTCTGTTTAAAGAAGTTTTAAACAAATTCAAGAATAACCGATAAGAGGAGAAAAAATTACAAAAATCAATAGCAATTTTTCTTGAAAAGATTTATTAAAAAATCTGCAGAACTAATCTTATTTCTATAATAATGTTACAGGTAAATTTATGAGAAAAATCGCTTCGGAATCTCATTTATAAATAAATTTTTCATGGTTTTTTGTTTACACTAATTTGGTACACAAAAAATATTTGCTTGCCTAACTTTTGCATGCATGAGCCGCCACTGATTGTAAGTAATTCAAATTGAAACTTTTAAAGAGAACATTCTAAATTCTAAACTTATCCCATTATTATGTACATTTGCAATTCATTAAAATTATTATGCACAGCTAAATTTCAAATTAGCTCTAAAATTATTAATTTTTTTGTAATTGCCTGCCAGTATATTACTGCGTGCGAATATAATTTTAGTAGAAGCATTACCTGCAGGCTTCCTGAAATAGTTGTGTGCACAAACAGCTGCAATTGCGAATTGTGATGGGCTCTTAAATGGTCCTTTATCGATTTCATTTAATAAGGGCTGCTCAATAACAGGATCTTGTATACTGTTTAAGTATGCAGAGCAGGTTGTGCTGTCTGGATCATGCATTGAATCTGCTGCAACAATTTTGGTGTGGATGAGAATCGAAAAAATAATGCACAGCATTGGCTTTTCTGAAATAAACCTAAATTTAAAAGTTATAATTCATTGTTAGTAAAGTATATTTTAATTTACATTTTGACTTGAAATTAATTGACTGCTTTTAAATAAACTTACTTTTACATGTAAACAAATTTCATTAAGTGTATATTAAAAAAAATTGACTAGGACTGTGATTACGTGAAGGAAAAAGACATTTTATGTCAGCCTAAAGGCCTATGATAATTTTGAGAAGAAAATATTCACCTCAATTGCAATTCCTATATTTTTAATTCCCTGCAAGATGAAATGTACTTGTCAATGTTTATTAAAAAATACTTTACTAATTTAATAATTCTTAGTAATTTACATATAGGTACGGCTCATTTAATCAAGCACCATCCGTTTTGTATAGATAAGAATCATACCCATTGTCCATCATTTAGACGATTTTTTTACATTTCTTAATAAATTCAGCTCAATATCTTACTTCACCGACAAAGCTATTGGTTTGAAAACAAGTAATCAACTAGAAAAAGCACTGGGCTTATGAGAATTTAGAACTGTCAATAATGCAGAATCATCGCAATCAGCAACTCGAAATTCAGATTTTGAGGTATTGTCTATATAGTACAAAAAACTTTTAATTAAATTTAGCAACATTACAAAAAACAAATAGATGAATATGAAATTTCACAAACCTTTTCAAATTGCTCATTTCTTAAATGATTTTCTTTGCAAATATCTTATTAATAAAATTTCGGTCAATTTACACGTAACAAATGGTGTAGTAATGCAAAATCACATAGAAGAGTTCCCATTGGATAAAATACGCTATTGATGATATAATGACGGAATAATACTTTGAGAGGACATATGAACTAAAATGTAAATTTTGTAAACTGAAGATTTTCTGCAATAATCAGAAACCATTGTCTCAATTGCTATTATATCAAACTATAAAAGCTTAAGACATCCTAAATGTTAGAATTTCCTAAGCGAACTTGGAATTTAGAATTTCAAATTATATTTTCTAGAATAAAAAAAGTTAATTTCACATTTTGAATAAAGAAAACATATTTTTAAACATAAAAAATATAGACTCTGCCTGCTAACTTACATTGCATGAAGCAGTTCTTATTACTATTAGTAAGAACTTATTCAAGAGGTAAAAATTGCTTAAAACATATTATGAATTTTGACCACGATTTCCATTTTATCTCAATATCCTACTTTGACATTATCATTACTTTATTTTATACATTATCGGCGTTTTATTACACATTATCTTTTACTTTATCGGCGTTTTATTAATAGGTACGATCGAAATTGAGAATTTCGAAAACCTGCTTAACTAATTAAGGTATTTCGTAATTCAAATTTAAATTTTGCATTAAATAATATATATTTAACTTTGATGATATTGTTTACAGTGGTTATTCAAATTTTAGAGAGTCTACAGAAAACTTATTTAATAATAATAAATTTTATGCAAACCTACTGAATGCCATGTAAGCCAATTATGGGCATGTGCCTTCTTTCATATAATTGAAAAATATTTTACTAGGCCAACCCAACGAATGGTGAGTCGAAAGAAATTCTTGAGCAACAGAAGAATTTTATAAGACAATATTTGGCAGAAGGACAGTTTTTAAACGATTACTGCGGTTACAAATGATTTCAGTGGGAATAATGATGCGGAAAATCTTATTTGAATTTCTTTCGTTTACGAACAGGTGAATTTTCCAAGTTAAATGATAAAAATTTAGCGTTATTGATAAAACTTAATATCAACGCAGTTTTTATTGTTTTCGTGCATTGATCAAAATGTGAAGGCTGGTAAATATATGGATTAAGCTTTGTGAAAAATTTGTAGGAAATTGTTTCGATTTTGTTTGTAGCCATGACCATGTTGTAGGTTACTACAACCTATAAAAATATGTTTATTTATTAAATTAATTTCGTTGTAAATGTATTAAATGTAATTCATAATGCTTGCCTTTTTCTTACTTAGCATTTTGATATTTGCATTATTGGTTAATGTCCCATAGTTCCAAATTCATTTTGCCTACTGTGCTACAGCAACTTTATTATTTTCCTCAAAAGTAGTTAAAATTATTAACCCTATTTCTATTGGGATTATTTCAACATTTGATGGATTCACCAAAAATTTTAGGCGCTCACGAACTAAGAAAGATTTTTTAAAACTCTGAGTTTGCGCACAAAGTACATTGACGGGAATCAAGCAGTTTTTCTTACGAAAACAAAATATTTCAGGGCGCTTGTTTTTTCTATGGACATCTATGGACCATCTCATTATCTAAACACTAAGTATGGAAATAATTTGAACATTTTTACAAAAATTGTATGTCTCATTGAAAGATAATTATATTTGCATGCACTTCAGTTTAATATCTTCATCATTGTTTGAGCATAACGCTCTCAATATTTCTTAGCAGGCTTGGAAAAAAATGTTCAAAAAGTGGACAATCGCTTTGTTACTTAAGTGTAACCCTAGGAGAAGTGGGTCAAAAAATTCTTGAATGCGTTTCAGCATTTATGGTGCAAGTCCCATGACAATTGATAATCATGCTGAACCGTACTTTTTTAGTGCTTGATTAGCCAACTTGGCGATTGGCCGATAAAGATTCAAAGACAAAAACGCGGCTTCCTTACAACTCTGATTAAAAATATGAGTAATGCATTGATGAAGTGCTAAATATATGCATTTCCATAGCTTGACATTGTTAAAATATCACTTGACATAACATTGAATGACCTTCAAATATATTGTTTTTTGCTTGCGTATTTGTTTACGAGAATAATAAACATCTGTAACAGACCTAAATATATGTGAAATCAATTGATAATTTAGTGCAAATTTTATTTAGTAAATATGGGGACATTTTAAGTGATAATGCATAAGTTTAATATCTATTGAATTTAAATTCCGAATATAACCTTTCAAGTTTACATCAGATTCCATTATAAATTCGATTCTACACAGAGTTGGAGATGTTGCATTCCGAACCTCTCTTCCGGTCTGTTATATATAAAAATAATCGCTCAAATATTCGCTTCTATTAAATAATATTTCGTTTTATACGTCATACTAAAATGAGATTTGATGCAGGATTAATCAGATAATTTCCTATTAATTTAGAATTCCAACATAGTATTGATATAACCATGCGGCCTGGAAGTGGCCATATCAGTGTCAAAACTAACTTAAAATATTTTAGAGCCACAAACAATTTACTGATCCTTAAAGGCTCATATTCCTTCATAGTATAATCTCTGTTTTAAATTACTGTAAATCTATTAATTTATACTAGAAATCAATAATGCCAAAATGTTTATTCTGTCGAAATTTCTTTAGGCAGTAAAAAAGAACTGTGCAATTCCTAAAATGATTGTAAGATCAAAAATCTTTAAGATATTTTGTAAGGTCAAACTTATATTTTTAGGTGAAAATTAAGTTAATTTCGAATATTTAATTAGCCAATTTGTTTATTTTGTAAAATGATAAGAAAAATTTGAATTCATGTAATTTTTTAATATTCTTGAACAAATTTTTTGCCTTCTTTGCAATAGCTTTTTACCAAAAAAACATTTTCTGAACAAAATCTTAAAATTATTTTGTCATTTGTAAACAAATTTCGAGTTTTGTCTAACTAGTGCATAGATCAGTAATTCTTTAACTGAATCACTCTGTAATATGGGGAATTCTCAAACACCTATGAATAGGCGATATGATTATGCATTTATCCACAACTGCACCTAGAGATAGAGAGTTTTCTTTCACCAGGAATTGCTGTCAAGTTTGGAATTCGCAGGTATTACACCGCATTACAAAACAAATTTGTTCAGATGCAAATTGCAGAATATAAAATACAATCGATAAAATTCAACAGAATTCTTTCATTTGTAGTAAAAAGAGTTGCAGCACAAATTAGATCAAATTAGTTGAAATAGGAAATATGTTTTCCAAATTTCAGTTGATTTCTTCGGCTATGATATAAGTTGAACATTAATTTTGTACTAAATTCATACAGTAAGTCGTGTAGGAATATTTCGTTTCATTATAGCGTTGCAAATTTCTAAATGTTGTTTATCAGATGCTAAGTGTTCTTAAAATCAATTTGTTATGAAGAATTGTGATTCAACAACGATAGGTTTTTGTCAGTGAAACAAGCGAATTTATTTGTTCTTACATATGTATTCAAAAACTATTGACATCATTGGTATAGAAGAAAAATGGAATCCAAATGTTATTTTTCAGGAAATTAGCCCTTTATTAGGAAATTGGATTACTTCTAAACTTTCTGCAAATGCATTTTTGCCCTCAGCAATAAAACCAACATATGCGGCTCAAAAGTATGGTTACTGTAACTAGGGCTGAGCCTCTTCCAATTTCTAAATTGCACGCTTAAGATGGAGCATTCCTTGCTTGATTCCGGCGGAGTAGATAATGGCTGCTTTTCCCAGACTGAGACCTGATCGAACAGAACATATCAGGACCAGGTAGTTTACTATTTAAACTATAAAATTCTGTAACGTATAGAACACGTGATGAGTACATTAAAAACGACACCCTAAAATTGTTTTGACTTTCCAGACATAAGCAAGTAAGAAATATGTATATAGTGATTATCACCACGATCAGGGGTGTATACAGAGGAGTATCCATCAAATTTTTTTGGCAAAGCTCAAAGAATTTGTGCTTATTTTTTATAGTAAAACCCCAAGTTGGGAGTATTTCTTGCTTCCGCTGACTTTTTTTAGTTAAGGTGCATGGAAGGCTTCCATCAGAAACAGCAAGTATACCCAAAATTTGCTAACTATTCATGTTCCCTAAGTGTTAAATCGCATACTCTTGCTGAGGCTTAGTTTATTTGCAAGATAAACGACTACTCTTTAGAGTAATGGTTTCATTGATACTAAATTATTAGTAGAATTGACCTCTAACCTGTTAGTACCTTTAGCATATAACTGAACATATCTGTGTGTCCCCAGGCCAAGCTATTGACTAACATTGTTGTGTTTCGTTTACTAATGCTGCTGAATCAAACGGCTCACACCAAAGCAATACAATGTTCCCTACAGCAGATGATTATCAAATTAATACACAGTTATTGCATTATACACTGAGTAAAATAGTATCAATTAACAATTTGATGGTAAACAAACTTTAGGTATTTTAAATACAGACTCCATCTCCTTTAGTTATTAATTACTAATTTAATATTGGTTAACCAATATCCAGTATTTCTTCATCGCCAATCACTGATGAGTTAAGTTTCCTTCCTCAAACAAATGGGCATTGGATTGATTAGTTAGTTAAGTAAACGACATATAAAATTGATCTAAGTTCATATATTTGTATTAGCCATCAATCGTTGTAAATTGTGCATTCCGAATTCACCATCTAGTAATTTGTAGATAAGTAATAATGCATAAGTTTAGCTTAATAAGATGCTAATTAACTGATCATCTTCAGCCCTGTCAATGTCCATCAAGCTATTCCACCATCACCATCACCACAAGGATATTTTGCTACCTGAGTTCATTATAATTTCCAAATAAATTTAATACAACTAAAGAACAAAACAAACTAAACTCCACTAAAAATTTATTGAGAATGAATTGTCACAACTTCAATCTTCCACAGTTACTGGTATCCAATAAAATACTAAAACCACTTACAGGTTGTTATTGTCAATTTTTTACTAAGTTAACAATTGATTTAAATTTTTAATTTCTATTTTGGCTGCTTTGACTTAAGCCAAGTGAATGACCTTTAGTCGAAACATTTTTTGGCATACCTTTTCTGACCTGTTTTATACATTTGATTAAGATAATAAATTTACAAATCTAATATCACTGAAAATAATTGCTAATTTACATTGTACTCCATTTCTTAGTTAGAGAAGGCGCCTTTAAGTTTGCACCTTTCTAACTTACTGTGAGCTAAACAAGAATGGCTTTAATCCTCCATTCTGTCACATAAGGTACGGGAATATTCTTTGATCTTAAAATTTCAATTTTATATCCATTTGATTGTATATGTGTTAGCATTGTTACAATTTAAATTTTTAAAGGAAATTTTTATGGAAACATGCCAAAGTGGTTTACACGGTTCGGGATTTTCTGAGCAGTTTAAACTTAGTAAACAATAAGCACCAAGATTTAAATTGGTACACCAAAAAACTACCCATGCTTGAATTTGAAATGGTTTTGACTAATTATTCATATATGAGATCTGTAGGACTATTGTATGCTCACTAACTGTTTGTTTCTTCACAGTAAAAATTACTTTTGATTGACACGCAAAATAAATAAAATTGTTATTGGGTTATGGGAGTCACTGAACGTACAATTGCTCTGGTGATATTAAAATACAATACTTAATAACGCAATAATTGATATATTTACACAAAATGCCTTATCTTTATGAATAAAATTGTCAAAATGCTTCATTATTCGTTAAGCAAAGCCACTAGCAGGTACATATACTTCCAAATATGTTGATAATGCATTGAATTTGTTATTTGCAGAAATTTTCATTCTATTCCATAATTTTCGCATTTGAAACATCAAACATATATTTATTCTCAATGAGTACTCCAGGTTCTAGTGCTGAGTCCTTTTTCAACATGAATTTCACTACGTTTTAAGCATAACTAAGCTCTCACTGTTAAACTAGGTTTGAACAATTTGTAGATTTCTATGATTATAGTTTCAAAGCTAATTTTAATCATAGCTTACCTATTTGAAGTACACAAAACGAAAAAATCAATAAATGCTCTTTCAAGTAGAGAATTTCTGCAAAATTCTGTCTAGCATACAATGTAAAGAATAAAAAAAACTACCTTCAGTTTTGTGCATCTGCTACACTATTACATCAGAGGCGGATCAAGAAAAATTGATGAGAGGTATTAACTGATAATTTACCAGCCTACCCCATAGTTTCTCAATAATGCATTCATAATTACAGATAATTTAAACAAATCTGTTTTTTACTGTATATAAATGAGTGCATAACAGACTTGTCAATGAGCCGTCATTTTTAAGCTTGGCTCGGCTCGTTTTACTTTTGAGTATTTTCGGCTCGG
>CABFPE010000109.1:1505011-1534122 GCA_900660155.1 Hofstenia miamia
TCGTTTTACTTTTGAGTATTTTCGGCTCGGCTCGGCTCGGCTCACCACATAGAACCATTCAATGAGGCTCTTTTAGCTCGATACTTTTTCAAAAAATACTGCATTCTCTGAAATGTTTAAATAGCTCTTCCTAATTATTTAATAAACATTTTAAAATATGATTATAAAAAAGGTATATTTAATAAAAAATAAGAAGAATCTGCATGAGCAAATTAAAAAAGCATAACTATAAATTGGCTCGGCTTAATAAAAGCTCGTTTTGGGCTCGTTGTATATCAAAAGCTCGACTCGTTGACATGTCTGTGTCTGGTGTATAACAAAGGATCAAAATATTTATTAAGTCCACCCTTTATTTTGGAAAGATTTGCTGCTTTGTTTATTAGGAGGTTGTAAGTATTAAATTACTTTATAATAAGGTGCAGGCCATCTCTGTGATTCAAGGCAAAGTATTATTAGCATTTAATTTCTGCTATAAAACGGAACTTTTAAACGAATTGCATACATTTGTATGCTATTCATTTTTTAGTTTATTATTGATGTAGTAGCTTTAGTGGCATGATATATGTAAATTGCAAAGCATTGAGTGCAAAACAGCTTGAAGAATTATATATTTTAAATTTGCAGCAAAGAAAGCAAAAATGCGGGTATTTTATCATAATTGTGGTAAACTTGAAATGCCTAGGTTTTTATATCATAAAAATATATTTTTGCAATGCAACAATGATTTATTTTTTAGAACAATACAATTATCTTTTGTAGGAAATCCCTTGCAAATATGGTAAAACAAATCATATTTAAAGTATCTTTGTAGAATCCCACTTGATAAAGATTGAAAATAATTAGCTTTTACATTACTTTTCTTAGTTCTCTTGAGAGTGTGATATTCCAACACATCTCTGCCATCCAATTAATGATAATTACATTCGATATTTTAATTGGATCTTGTAACTGTACTACATTTAATTCATTAATCAACTTTCCATTTAGATTACCAGCAGCAGACAACCAGGTCAAAACCTGAATTGGAACCATGCAATCAAGAACTCATCCTCCAACAGCAAACCACCTGTTACTACACAAATGGCTGTGATTCATGAAACTCTCTCAGTTATGGTGGTTTCTGTTGTGGTGTTCAATGCTCCACTTTGTTGCTTACCTTAAATGAATTTGTACACTGATTGCTCTCATTATTAGAAATAATAATGGAATTGATGCAACCTTGTGTAGAATATGTACGAGGAGATCTTTAAACATATTTCGGTAAAGCTATGACAATTTCCATTATTCAATCTGTTAACCAACTGTACAATTCCTTTTAATCCAGCTTTCCATTCCTGTGCAAGACAAGGTATTACTAACAACTTGTTTAGATCAAAAGTGACAAGAGTGCTGACCATAATACTAGCTCTATTGGGGATGGTTAACTCTTGGGGCCAATGGTGTTCCTTACATCTGAGGGGTTTCCAATGGTTGTGGAAGCTGCTGCTGAGTTTTAGACTTTGTCTTTGATCTCATTCTCAAATTATTTACCATTTCTAAAAGTTAGCTATGAGTAGTATACTTTCTCCCAAATTCATTTTTAGTTTTCTGGTAACTTTCTACTCCAGTATTCATTTCCCTACCCATTTTTATTTCCATTTTTCTTCTGGGTTCACTTGTTATCTAATAAGTTGTTCAAAGTAAATTAACCAATTACATTTTCTTGAAACTTTTAATTTTAAAAAAAAATTTCTTGAGAAGAAGTACATCTTCTAGACTCAAAAATTTTTTTCCAAATACTTCATTGCATGTATGAGGCATCCAGACTTGTTTACCATGTAGAATCTGTACTGAGCTGAGAAAGGGTTATTTTAACTAAAGCTTTACCAAATTAGTGAATGCAATTTCCTTTTCATAGCAGGTATGAGTCCAACATTGGTTTGCTAGTCTAGTTAACACACACCAAGACTTAATATCTAACTACAACAATATTTGTAATTCAACCAATAATAGACATTTGGTTAGATAGCCAGCAAATTAATTACATGGCCTAAACACAACATTGAACCACAAAATTAAGTATCAATCACCAGCTACTGTGGAAAGGGTTGTGATTCATGAACAATTGTCAGTGTGTGATGTGTATTGTGTGAATTCCTAATGTTGCTTTTCCTAATGATGCATTGATTTTCCTTGTTATTAACTGTTGTAGTAATAAAGGAAATTTCACAACCTAACTGTATTTGCTTGTTATTGTTCTTACATATAAATAAATATACCATGACAGCCCTAAGTACTTGTGAACAATCAATGCAGCCTGCAAAAAAGATGCATAAACAGTCCATAAATTAAGGTGTCTATACAACTATTTGAGCTAACAAACACTCTAAACATGTAAAATATAATGGGGGCTCATAGGCACCATATATGTATAATAGATCATATTATTATATTGTAAGAATTTGGATCTAAAACAGTGGGTTAACATAAGGGTAGTTATCCAGCTATTTGATGACATGTTCTTATTAGCTTAAATGATTTGATTGTAAAGCTAAAAACCCCATCCATAAATTTAACATATTAACAGAATTTCATTGCCAAGCTACTGACTGCACAACTTAAAGTACCAGAATTCCTAGAATTGAATTTGGCAAAAATGAGTAATACTAATGTGCACTAACATTTAGCTTCATGTTTGCATTAATAATCAAACCTGATTAAATACAAAATAATTCCAAAGTAATATAGTTAGTCATCTACTAATTTGTTTACATTATTTTTATAATCAAAATATGCAAACAGTTAGACAATTATCACAAACCTGCCTTTGGTAATTTGAATTTGTTTACACCCTCTTCCTCTGCCAATTATTACTCAGTGTCACTACTTTATTTGCTAAGCATTTTATCATCAATAATTTGTCAAATGCTTTTGCAGACACTTAATAGGGCATAACTACATTTTAAATTTTTTTACAAATTATTGATTAATAAATGTACATAATTAAGAAAATATAATACATCACAATTAATCATTTCTAGTTTTTGGTTTCTTTTTCTCTTTTTATTTTGTTTTCTGCTGATTATGGTACATGAGTTATACTATAAATAGAAATTAGAGCTAATGTAACATCTTATCCTTTAATTTTATGGCTGAAGAACTGTATTGGTACTTCTTTTCCCTTTTTCATTTGCCCTAATGTTGCACCTATTGCAACCTTGCTTACATCACAGTCTAGAATAAATTGTTCATTGTAGTCTGGTGTGTTGAGTGATGGTAATTTTGCTAGTTCTTCTTTTATGTTGTCTAGTTCTTCCTGCTCTTTACAGGTCCAGATGAATGGCACCAACTTCCTCATCAATTTTGTCATTTTCACTGTTTTCCTGGCAATGCTTGGAATAAATGTTCCATAATAGTTGAAGAATCCCATTATCCTCTGCACATCTTTCTTTCTATTTGGTTTCCCTATCTTCCAGATCATGTCTCTAGCATTATCTTTTATGCATATTCTGCCTTTCTCAATCACTCTTCCCAAAACACTATCTTTTTCTTCAATATTTTGCATTTATTTCTGTTTATTCTAATATTTTGCATTTATTTCTGTTTATTCTCAGTCAGGCTCTCTCTAGTATGTTTAAAGTTCTTTCCAGTTTGTCTAGGTGCTCTCTTACTATATCACTCATAACTATGATATCATCTATGTACGCATTGACTCCATCTTCCATTTTGAGTGTTCTATTTTTTAGTATTTTTGCAATGTATCACTGAAATGTTGTTGGAGCCTTACAAAGGCCAAATAACATGTAGATCAACTCATATAGTCTGTATTGCATTATAAATGCTGTCTTTTCAATGTCTTCCTTTTACATATTTACCTGCCAATAGGCTTTGCACAAGTCTATTAATGTAAAATACTTGTGTTTGCTTGCTTCATACAGCATGTATTCTATTCTCACAACTGGATATGAGTCCTTTTTTGTTACTTCATTTAGATTCCAGAAGTATATGCACAGCCTGTATTTGTTTCCTTGTTATACAAAAACCATTGGGGCTGTGTATGCTTGATCAGATTATTTTATTGTTGATCAACTCATTCAGTATTTGATTATATTCCTCTTTCAATTGTTCTGGTACTCTTCTTACTGGCAGCTTTATTGTTTTATCTGTCATTGACACTATCTTGTGTGTTTCTCCTACTGCTTGTCCCACACTAATTTCTCCATACTTGAATATTCTTCTTTGTCTTCCTCACAGTGCTTTCAGTTGTTTTATCTCATCCTCCTCTAGATATTGGTAGTCTTAATTGTTTATTTCTGGTATTTTAAAGTCTTCTTGTTCTTCTTCAGCTTTTGTCCCTATGACCTTGAATCAGCCTTTGAGACTACTTTCATTTGCTCATCCTTAAATCAACCTTGCAAATTACTTGCTCCATCTTTGTTTTCAATTGATTTCCAGATTAGTCTCACATTAGATTTCACATATTTACCATATATTTTTACATGTATATTCAACTTTTTCATGTTGAAGTTTCTGTTTGTTGCATTTAGAATTAGTATCTTTCCTTTTCTGTCCTTGATAGCACAGATGCTCAATGGCATTGATACTCTCTTTGTGTTGATTTCCTTGTTTTTGTATAGCATGATATCTGCTGTTATCTGCTGTTCTGTTCTTATCATGTGCATCCTCCACTGATATGGTTATAGCTTTATGTCCTCTTCCAGTTCAAATGTAATTGTCATTTGTTTTCCTTCTTCCTCTTCAATTTGTATCTCTTCTTCTTGCACCTTTATTGTTTTGTTCCCATAATTTATTATGCACTTGTTTTTTATTAAGAAATAATCACTGAGTATCACCTTGTAAGGTGGTAGATTATTGTGTGTTCACCACTACTAATGATTAGTCAAACATTGTATTAGCTATCCTCATTTGCGCCAAGTTTATTATCCCTTTGGTATCAATGTATTCTCCTGATGCATTAATAAATCATTTGTTTAATATCTCCAGGTCCTCACATTTAAATCCCAGTTTCATTGCATGCTTGTCTGTGATTATCAAGGTTGATGCACCCATGTTGATTGTTGATTTTGTCATCCTCCCATTCATTGTAACTGTAATTGTGCTTATATTATCCATTTTGTCAATATCATAATAGGTGCCTGGTGTTCTTGAGTTGGTGCTCCCCCTAGTTTTCTGATTCTTCTTCTGTTTGTTTAGCTTCACCTGTTTCTCTTTCCAAATCTATTAAATCTTCATCTTCATAGAACACATCTTCTTCTCCTATTATGTTTATTTCCTGTGACCCTTCTGCCCACAATTGTAGCACTTCATGTCTTTCTCTTTTATTTTTCTGGTGTTTCCATCCTTTATCCTGATTTTAATTACCTTCTCTGCTTTTTTTCTCTTCAAAGCTTTTATTTGCTGCTTTGTTTCTGAAGTTGCTTCTCCACATTGGTGCCTCTCTGTTCCATGATGCCTTCTCAAATATGCATGCATTATTCTCAATTGTGACTTTATGTTGACTGCTTTCCTGATCATTTTCTCCAGTTTGTCATTGACGTCACATTTTATCTCAAACTGTGTTCTTATGTTTTCAGGCATGCCCTTACAAATGTGGAAGAATAGATTGTACTTGGAGTATTTGTTCTCCCTTGAGCTCAGCATTAATAATCTTTCTACTTGTTGGATGTAGTTTCTTATGTTGTCATATTTCTTCATTTTTATTGCATTGAGAATTATAGGATATTGATTCTTAAAGCTCTTGGTTTCATAGTAGTCTATGAAGTCTCCTATTAATAGCTTGTAATCCCTTTTTGTTTCTGTATCTAGTATCAGGTAATATTGATATGTAGTTCCAATTAAATATTACTGAAGTCTTGCTGCTACTGCTGCTGCCTCTTGATTCAATTTCCTCCATGTCATAGTGATCTCAAGCATTTGTAGCCCTTCTACAAATGTGTGATTGTACCCATCCACTCTTCTATTGAATTTTGGAAGTGTTGCTTACACAGAGTCATTTCATTATTTCTATTCCACTGCAGTGTAGATTTTTCAAATTTTGGTTTTAT
Organism: Hofstenia miamia; assembly: GCA_900660155.1. Classification (NCBI taxonomy): domain Eukaryota; kingdom Metazoa; phylum Xenacoelomorpha; order Acoela; family Hofsteniidae; genus Hofstenia; species Hofstenia miamia. Next base: position 1,511,056 of record CABFPE010000109.1, read on the forward strand.
GTGGCTTTTCCTGTCCTCCTCACTTTTAAATATTCTTGCAACCACTCTGGTTATCCCATTTATTATCTTCTGTATCTCTTCTTCATTTTCTTTTTCATAATATTGGTATTCTCTTTTGTGATTGTCTCTTCTCTGGTATTGTTTCCAATTCCTTTTCTCTCTCTTGTATCTCTCCATGCTTCTCTTCTTCAGTAAACTGAATTATCCTGAGGTTATTCTTCAGCTGTTCAAGCTTAGATAGTGTTGTCTTCTATCAGTTGGCTGTTCTCTCTTTCCAGGCCCTGCATATTTTTTCCCATTTCTTGTTTTGTTTGAGGAACATTTTGTTTAAATCTGGTTGAAATAGTTTGATTGGGTATCCACTTTTGAATTTGTGTCTATTTAGATTTCCCCTATGAAGCTTTCCCTTTCTTGTTCCATCTGTTCAAATCTCTCTGTTAGATGCCATATTTCATTTTTCAGCATTGTTTCTGTTTAATGGCTTCTCTTTAAGATTTCATAAATTTCCTGCAGGCTTGTTTCTTGGGCCATATGAATTGTTTGTGAATCCACTCTGTGTAGAGTCTTTTTCACACTGCCTTTTTTACTTCTGTTTGTCATGAGTTATTGTCACATTGCCAGAAGTGGTCCTTCCCTTCTGGTTCAATGCTATGCATTTCAATTAAGTGTATAAATAGTTGACTTTCAATTTTTTGGTTAGGTGCTCATTACATAGCAATTCTTCCATTTTGAATATTATTGGTAACAAAGGTTCTTGTTTTCCAGAATTCTGATACTGATTGTCCATTTGTTTAAATCTTATCCTTTAATTTTATGGTAATTTGGCAGGCAGGGATCTAAGTGTTTCTGTCTGCTCAGTACTTTATTAATATGTCTCCATTAACTGTAATTAATTGATGCATTATTAATAATCATTTAGGTGAAGTAGCTCCACAGTATTCTAAATGTTTGGTGATCTGCCTGACACAACTCTCTTTTTCAGCAACAGATTCAGCAATCCAAGTTCTTCAAACTGTTTTCAACACTCAGCTCAATAAAGTTAATTATGTGTGCCTTAGCTTATGATGGTTCATATGAATGGATAAACACAATTTAACTTAAACTCTTTTGTAAAGTGTTGTGTTGTGTTTTGATTTAATAATTAGACTATTGTAAGTCTTTGCAACCAGGTTTGGCACTAGCTGCCAATTTTGCCATTACCAAAAACTATCAGCATTTAAATTACCAGATAAATTATCAGTTTGCCATTACCAAAAACTATCAAAATTTGAATTACTAAATAAATAATTAGCAGCTTCCTAACCTACATATAAAATAGTTGATATAATAAATTGTCTCATTATCAGTCACATTATTGTCAACAGTTTGGATCTAGAAAAAGAATAATTAAATAACTTCTTTTGCTAATTAACCTTTTATTGAGTTCATTATTAAATACATGCTCAAGTACAATTGGTAGTCAGTTAAACAGGTAATCAGAAAACTCCTAGATGTACAAATAACTTAAGTGCATTTTATGAGTCAAAGGCAAAGAACCTAGAATCATTCCCATTATGGTAATCTGACCACTGCTCAACATGAAACATTTAGCTTGAAATTGTTAATAATTAAGCAAACCAGATATTGAAGTAAAAAAAGATATCCAAATAATATATGTCAACAATGTTCCAGGCTTGGAATCCTATTTATAATTAAATCAAATTTAAATTAACTAGACAGTTCTGAATAGTTGGCTAAAAATAACAAGAATCAATTTCACTATTGGTCATTTTGTTAAAATCAATTAAACAACAATTACTTTGCTTTTATAATTTTGTATTTTGATTTTACAAATGTTAATGAGCACAATTCATAATTTAAGTAGATTATTTGTTTTTTAATCATCTTCTTTTTTCTTCTTTCTTCTATTTTAGTTTCAGCAGCTTATCTGATGTCACCTGTGACAAAATTAAAATTTTGGTAAAATTAAAGCATTTTGATTGTTTTGATCCATAATGTATAAATTTGCTAGTTTACATGTATTATCTTGTTTAGCAATCATATCACTGATAAATTAAAACTCAATAAAATTATTGGTTGTTTTACTAGATTTGATGTTGTGATTCTGTCTGTTTTGGTAAAGATTCCTTCATCTATAGATTAAAGCAATATCTTTTTCAAACTGAATGCTTAATAGTTGATGTAGAATAACGCAATTTGAACAACTTGCTTAATGATCTTGTTACCTTGATGTAGCATAATCCATAAAAATTGTGGCTAAAAAAACCAAGATCAAAAATAACAATTAATGTTAGCAACCAATTTGATGAAATTAGCTAACTAAGTTTTTATAAGCAAATATAATTAATGTGCAAACAAGTATTTGTTGATAAATTAATTTGACCAAAACCTGAAGACAAATCACTCCTTGTTAATTTTAGCTAAAACACACAGAAGAGTATGTGAATTTAAACTTAAAATCAAATGGTACTTGTTTTTTATTATACTACAAATAGAAGCAACTCTGTGTAAATTTGGTGAAATAAATTCTTCAGAGTTATTTCAATTTCTAGTTATTTCTGTGGTTTAATTATTTAATTGAAATGTCTAACTAAGCAGTTCATGTTGAGTAGTGGTCAGGATTCCATGAAAGGTATGATTCTATGTTGTGCACCCCTGATGATGAAATGCATTTATGTTAGGTATATGATTAAGGTTTTTTTTATAGTCTGCTTAGCTAGCTAACTTTTGTTTGTGAATATGTATATTATAACAAATTCAAAAATGGCTACTTTGCCAAACATAGCATTTATCTTAATTTTTTACATCCAAATTTTTTTACTATAATGTGACTGATAATTTGACTGTAATTAATTTACTTAATAATAAATGTAGAATAAGAAGCTGCTAGTTATTTAGTTGTTTGTTATATATTTGATTTCACCAATAGTTTTTTAGTAATGCCAACTGAACATAATTATTGTATGTAATAAGCAGCTAGTAACATGTCAGAGTACATGACAGAATCAGCAGTTTATTCAGTTGGTTAATCTGCACAACAACACAAAACCACAAGAGAGATAGGTCAAATTGTGTTATGTCTATTATCTGCACTACTGTAAGCTAAGTACATATAATAAATATCCTCTGAGCAAAAATGAAGAATGTTGAATTTGATTACTTGTTGGGATGCAGAAGTGCACCTGGCAGATGCCCACTGGGGTGTAGAATCTGTACAAGGAGATTTATAGACATATTTCAGTAAAGATATAACAATTTCCATTACTTAATCTTTTACCCAACTTTAAAATTCCAATTAATCTGGCTTTCTATTATCAGCAAGGTAAGGTATTACTAACAACTTGTTTAGATAAAAAATGACAGGATGTTATCAGGGTTGAAACCTGATGCTAAGCACTGCAACTCTAAGAGGAATGTGGAATGGTAAGGCATCACCAGTTACCATGGAAGTGATGGTGATTCACAAACAAAGCTCATGGTGTGGAAATGTGTTCTCAGGGATTGTGTATTGTAATTCCCTAGCAATTTTGTGAATTGATTGTTCTTGTTATTACCCCTAATTACAATAGATGAAAGTTCACAACCATTCTGCATTAGCTTATTATGAACCCTACATATAGATTGGCCTTAGTGCATAAAGATATAACTAAACCCTGAGTACATGTGAACAATCATTACAATCAGCAAAAATTGGAAGCTTAACAGTGATAATTGAAGGTCACATATAACACTGTCTAGGATGACAATTACAATAAACAACATGTAATATAATTCAGGGTTAATAGGCACCTCATATGTGTAACAAGGCTTATTATTACACCTTAGTAATTTGGATCTAAAAAAGAGTTAACCTAATGATAGCTATTCAGCTGTTTAATGACATGAGTTATAATAGTGAAGGAATCAGTTAGAAAGCTACAATGAAATAAAAACCCCTACACATAGACTTAACTTAAGATCACACAATGGAGGAAGTCCACATCTACCATACACACTGCATTGTGAATAGCTGTATGTGCATTGGCTCCAAGAGTTGCTTTTGTCAAAACTGGGGACTACTGGGTACTACTTGTGTGCTCAGATGTTTAGCTTTCCATTGACATGTATAATCAAACCTGAAAATACAAACTAAGAAATCAAATGAAGTAAACTCACACCAAGTAATTCCATTTTACACTTTTTATAATCATATGGCATAAACAATTCAACAATCTGCTTGTACCTGTTCATAGTTCAAATTTGTTTATAATTTTCTAATTCATTCATCTGCTTTTGATTACACAACATCATCTAATTAGCTTTAGGAATTTCATCCTTTTACATTTTGCCAAACCATTTTGCCAATAAACATAATATTAAAACTGCACAATTGTTTTTATAAAAATTAAAGGGATAATAGTTGTGCTTTGTACAAAAGTATATTTAAATTAATTACTTATAGTCTTGGTTACTTTCTTTAATTTCCTTTGTACTCACACAATTATGCCACAGGAGACTTTACCTAAATAGTGGATGTTATTTTACTGAGTAATTTAAGTTATTGGAATACAGCAAATCCCTACAGTGATTGAATTAAATAGATCCCTTCCTGCTGAGCAGAATAAGAATTAATTTTAAATATTTGATTTTACATATAATTGGCCTAGATGGGGATTCTACATTGAGAGAAATCTTTAATTTAAATATTAACAAATCATGACTGGCAGCTCAAAATTGTTAAAATTGAGGAATAATTTCACTCAAAGCACACTTCAAAGCAGGCAGTTACTTTGATGAAAGAGGTTTAGATCACTGTTTTGAGAGAAATTCAAGATCATTGCATTTTTTGCTATTTTTGGTAATGTTTTTGTAGACATACATAATCTGTTAAAGACAGAAGAGGTTATAGACTCTTTATTTGGATTTTCATATCATCCTGTTAGTTATCTTCAAGATGCTTGTACAACATTTTGAGCACAATACACACAAGATATTTTTTCAGATGAAGATCTTTTTCAATGGAAATTTTGAAAGTGATTTGAAAATTAAATTAATGGAGCCTCTAAAGATTCTTAATTTCATAAGCAGTGTTTATATTCAAATGCTGTCACTGTTCTTAGGATATTCTATACCCTGGCTGTTTCTGTTTGCAAGTGAATTAGGTATTGCTAAGATTTTTATTTGCTCAACAATGTCACATGAAGGGCTCTACAATCTCACAATTGTGGGAATTAAAAGAAACATTGCATTGTCACTAATTATCATATCTAAGGTATTTCCACTAATATGTATTGGAAAATTCACTATTAATGATTGCAATTAAATGACTTAAATTTGATGTGATACACTCATTGCAATTAGGTTATTTGGTAGCAGCATCTGTTTAATTTCACTTCTTGTGAATACTTCTGTGCATAGCAGTTTTATAATTGATTTGGTTTGTTTTCTTATAGACTTCTCCAAATATTTGCTTTACTATGTTGGCTTTTTTCTCTTGTTTGACAGTGATTTCTACTAGCAGCCATTAATCAATGGTATTTTTTAATAACAGCTTTCTGGTTCTATGGGTTCCCTGTTTTTCAAGATTAATTTTATTGATTTCCTGTGATGTTTTCAATGTCATTGCAATTGTTCCTGACTGTAATAGTTCATCTTCTTTTTCCATTTCCTTCTGAGATTTACTCATCATTTTGATCACATGTATCAGACACATTTTGCCTTGTCTCTTCATTATCCTTGATTTTTTCATCATTTTATTGTACAAGGATTTTGTATAATTTGCCATATATTTTTTATTGGCTTTTTCATTATCTCATTTACCATCTTCACCTAGATTTGTTTTACTGTTTCTATCATTTCAGCTTCACCTCTGCAGATTAATTTCTGCATTTTTTTCATTTGTCTTAATTTACAGGTTGATGTTGCTCCCCACATGTATTTCTTAATTGCATTGCTTAATATTTCTATCTCTATGGGACAGATTCCTGTGTTGTTCACAGTTTCCCCAGCAGTTGATTTTTTTTCATTATTTATGTGAAGTATTTCTTGAACTTTTGCAGTGATTTTTTCATTGGTGACATCTATTTTATGTATGTCTCAGATAATATCCAATTGTTTATCATTTGTGTAATCAGTGTGATTGCAAATTTGTACTTTTTATATTAGATATTGATTTTCTTTTCTTTTTCATCATTAGATGTACTATTCTTTTGTTTTCTGTTAGGGCTATGGCTATAACCTATATTGATTTTCTGGCTCTGAATTCAGGTGCATTCTTCTCTTTGAACAATAGACTTTTGAAATCTTTTTTTGATCCCATTTTGTACACTGTTCTTGCAGTGTCTTTTCTACTATTTTGTAATATTTATTTATTGGTGACTTAATGTCTATTTGTGGCCAGTTGTCTTGAATTGGCTTATCCTCTTTCAATTCATGCCATACTTTGATTATTGTTTTTAAATATTCTGGCTGATGGTTGAGGCTACACTTGATGTTTAGCACTGCTGCATCTTCTAAATCACATTCATATCCTGTTAGTTCCAGTGTTTTTAACTGGTAATAGAGGTTTATTGCAAACCTAGGTTTAACCATTATTCTTTGTGCCAGCATGCTTAGGTTCAGTGGTAAACCAATGGTGATTAAATTGGATATCTTATGCTCTTCTTGCAACTGCTCTAATATGAATATATTCTCCATTTTGTTAGATAGTATTGTAATATCCTCTACCAGGCATTGTCACTGTTCATTATGTGGATGATGCTAGAGTATCTTCTTTCTGTTGGCTTTTTACTTTCTAAACTTTTTGCAAGGTGTAATTTGTCTTCTATCATTTTGTAGCTCCTCCTCCTTTATGAAGTATAGTATATTATGAGCATACTGTTTTAATTCAGATTCACTTGCTCACACTCATTTTTTCAATATGATTATATTATGTGAGCTTGCTAACATTAGCTGTTCATCAAATGTGATGTGCACTATGCTTTGAAAATATTGCCAATTTAATTTCTCATTTGTTGATTTGAGGTATAGAATTACAATGTTGTATCTTTGGTGGTTACTTTTATTTATTAATAATTGTATTGTTGATCCATCATCTTCTGTTTCCTTTACAGTTTTATCTTTGATATCAATCCCTTTGTTTCTAGCAATAAGTTATCATAGGATGTATTTCTGATCTGTCTTGTCACCATGAAGTAAGGATGTATTTTTCAGATTTCCTATTTTGTCATCCTGCTTTTGCTTTCTCTGTCTTCAGATTGTGACAACTGCAGTGTTTTGTATATGAGGATTGTATTGTAATTAGCATTGAGGACTATGTCTCCTTATTCTTCTTCTCATGTTCATTGGTTGCTCTGACCACCCATCTAGTAATTGATGCTTGGTCAGCATCTTTGTTGAACTCTTCTGTTTCTGTATGCTAGTTCCAGATCCTCTATCTGCCTGCCCAGTAATTGGCATTTAGGTGATAGTGTTCTCCTCTACATTCTCCTTCTTGGGTTGCTTGAGAGCTGGATTTCTATCCACATGCTGGTAATTGTCATTTTGATAAGGGGGTCCTTCTCCATAACCTTCTCCTTCTTTTCAGTGATGTATTTTCCATTTGTTCTGATCTCATCCTTTTTGATTACATTTTCCTCAACTCAGTTAATATATTAACATCCCATATTTCTTGGTTATGTCTAGGTTTATTTTTTACTGCCCTCTAAGGCATTACTATTTTCTATTTCATCACAATTAATATTATTTGTAAATTATTCTTCAAATTTTTCTTCACAAACACTGTCTAAATCATTCATCAATACACATATATCTCTATTATTTCTTATAATTTTAAATTCAACTTTTTTATCTATCACTACTTGTTCTATGTCACTCATTGCTCTTATCAAGTTTGGAAAGTGTAATATTCTCCTGTCATTTTGTTGGTACTCACTATTGGGTAAGACTTTTAGTATTATTTATGGTCCTTCCTATTGTGTTTTTAATTTCTGTACTTGGTTCACTTTTGTGTTCTTAGCAGTGTGCATTAATAAACTTTGTCTCCCTTCTGATGTGGTTGACAATATATCTTCTTGTTGAAGTTCCATTCCTGTCTGATTGCCTATTGTTTCATGTTGTGGCACATTGCCTCATGTATTCCTGTGAGTTTATCCTTTAATTTGCTTATGTAATGGTTGTCTAGTTTCACCATGTAATTGTGGAACTGTTCTGAGATCAGAATTGCAGCTTCTCTTTTGCATATTGCCTTGAACAATATCATTCCAGTAATTGAATGTACCAATGTATTCAACCATTTCCAATACTTCTCTCCAGTCCCTTGCTCCAACTCTAGATGTTAGTACTCTAATCAATTTTATCATTGTTCTATTCAGTCTTTCAATGGCTGCAGATGACAAGCAGTTCTTCTCTAGTTAATAAATTAAAGCAGTTTTGTCAGTTTGTCAAACAGTTTCCTTTCAAATTGTACTCCTTTATCCTAGATTACAATTTCCATTGCCTCTAACTTTAAAATCCATTTTGTAAATAATTTTTCTGCTACTTCTTCTGCTGTAATTGTTTTCATTGGTATCATTCTCACGTATTTTGTGAAATTATCCACTATTTCCAGTATATACTGGCACCCTTCATAAACTTGAGATAGTTTTTGTAAGTCAACATGGACTATGTGGTTCAGCACTGTAACAATTTTTTCAAATCTATTTTTATGCTGTCAGGAAATCAGAACAATTTAGAGAAATCACTAAAAATACTTTTTCTATGACTTCTCAGAAAAATATATGGGTGAATAAAGTGCAAATTGCTCCAAAATCTAGCAAATATTTCCTTTAAAGAAAGGCAGCACTACAATGTGTATTGCTTCACAATGCAGAAAGATATTGTGATGGTATAAAATGCAGGCCAAATGCTAAGAATATTTTTTATGCCATGTATTAAGATTACACACATGAAATCACTTTTCATATGCCATTGCACGACAGTATTACTTCATAGCAAGAAATATTTCATGTAATGGACAAAGGGGATAGAAAGTGCAGCTCAATGCAAATCCCCAGAACTCATTGGCTTTGAGGTTCCTGAGTACTACTCATGTGCCTCAATGCTTAACATTCATTTTGCATTAGTAATCAAACCTGTTACAAAGATTATTCCAAAGTAATATACTTCATTAATTGATTAAACTTTTAGACTGAATTTATAGTAGAATTTACAAATAACATAGCCAACCACTGATGGACCACAAGTTGCAAAAACAGTGGGTCACCAGGTGGATTTGGCCACCCTTACACCAGTGATCCACTGGTTGCTAATTTGTGGTCACTGGTGGCAAAAGTACAATTTCAGCATCAGAGCAAAGTCTCAAATGTAGCAATAGCAAACTTTTATATTGATAGAGTTTAAACATTGCAGTTTAAACTAACACAACCCAACAAAGGGTTGAAGGAAATGTAAGCAATATTACCATTTAATTTGATTTTAATTTGGCAATTGAAAATATAAAGAATTTTTTTAAGAATAACAACAAGCATACAAAAATGCCAAATTTAAATTTGATTTTTCAATTTCAGAAGAAATTGCAATTTTTAAATATTATTTTTTCCAATAATTAAAAATAACTTTTCCCCCAATTTTAAGTATTCATATAGACATTAATTTCAAGGTCCACGAATAATCGTGAATAAATTATTTTGAAATTTCATTCTGCACACATATCTTATAATTTTTGCAAACAGAAAAATGCAAAAAAAGCTGTTCACAGTGATCTAAGAAACATAATAATGAATAATATTTTACTTCAATGCATTAGCTCATATATTATTTATGATTAAAAGTAAATGTGATGTCACTAGTGTTTCGTCAGTGGTCCACTGTTGGGAACTGGTGGCCGCCCATACCAATCATTCCTCAACAGTGGGTCACTGGTGGTGTCTACATGGGCTGTTTTTAGTTAATTCGGATTTGCTCACGTAATATTCCTTTGCTGTTTTCCGCAATGTGTCTATTAATTTGCTTAGCGTCTTTGGTTGTTACATTTTGTCAAATGCTTTTGCCAACTGGTACTGATGCCGTAATATAACTCTAGTTTTACAAATTGTAGCTAATAACTAGGCAATAATAATAGATGATAAATAATCACAAAAAGTATTTTAATTCTTTTTTTATTTTTTCTTTTCTTCCTTTTCACCTTTTCTTGTGCCGATTATGCCACAAAGTATAATCAATGATGTCCATATCATAGTCACGTGGAGAATAAAATAAGTATCAATCTGCTCTGCTTCATGAAAATTTAAATCTCCACAGATTAATGTAGTTGAGTTTTCGTGAGATATGTTTCTTTTTGAGCAAAAAGATTTAAACTCTTTGAACGTGAAATTTAACAATTCTATTATGGTGATTGAATCTGCGTGTAAGTGCTCGTTTTAAGAGGAACGCAAATTAATAGCATAGCAAAATCATTTAAATCTACAGTAGCTGCGCAAGTGAAGTCAATATCATTGTTGAATTTAATTTCACTACTAGATAAGAAATGTTCAGTAAGATAATAACACCACCGTGTTCACTATGTTTAGTCTATCTGAACCAGAGATGGAATCGGATCCAACAATTTAGGATCAGAAACGTTATTATCCGGATTCGAATTTTTAAAATAATTTTAGTTTTCAATTCGAAATTGATCCGAATATATTTATGTTCTTTTTAAATGCGAATAGAAAATCTTAAGTGCTTTAACACTGTCTTAAAAAATTGACATATACGATATACCGGGGGAGAGGAAGGGGGAGGAGAGGGGGCAGGGCCGAGCTTGAACCAAGATATTTAAAAAATCAGACGACTTACGCAATACTGTGCAAGTCAATCAACTTAAAAGCAATTTGTTGAAAAATTAATGTTAAATTTCGAAATATTACATAGTATCAAATGCTCTTCTAGTACTAAAATATAATAGAGTCATTTTGATCAAGCCAACCAAGCAATTCAAGAAATGCTTTTGTCAAAGATACTAAAATGGCCTAAAATTTTCCGACAATAAATTGCTTCATTTATCTGTAATTGTCCACCTTCTATAATCAATATACGTTTCTGAATAGCGTGCCTTTGATTATGAGTGAAAATTGATAATTGCTCTACCAAAAATCCAACAAATTCATTTCTGTGGTTATTTGTAAGCTTTTATTAATCAAATTCTTAAATTTACCATTACCCATTACCTATTAATCCAAAAATCATTATGCTACAATGTACATTTAATTGAGAATTGAAGGTGTTTTGCATTAGTGATTATAATAATCAAAAACCTTCTGAAAGCTTTATATTACTCTTGATACTGCAATTTGTTTATAATGCATCTTACATGAGAATTTTTTATTGAAGAGCATCCCACATTATATAAGTATCTTTAAATTTTGGAGGAGTTTGCAGCAACTAAGTTATTCCACTTGCTTCTCTTTGTTTTTTCTGTTTTTCTATATGCAAGTTTAAGTAAGCAAACGTTTTTAGTTGCTTTACAATTTTATCTATATTTGATGGCTAGAATAAAACGCATTTTCAGATTTAAATATTCGTCACCAACTTCATAAGTTGTTGGAAATAATAACGTGGAATCTGTTGTAAGAACAATTAAATTCAATTCAAATACAAAATTTCACTTGGATTGAGATTATTAACACGTTCGTAATCTATAAATTATTACAATTTTTAAAAAAAGTTTGATCAAACTCAGATTAGAAATTTTCTTAAAATGTAGACGCGATCCGATCCTATCCGAAATCCGATCAGAACGCGCAACTGTAATAAATTTTTAAGACACAGCAATTTCAGTGGCAAATGAAGAATAAAACTAGGTTTAAGTAATGCCAGCAATATTGCATTTAAGAAAAGCAATATAAGTGGTCAAACTTAAAATTGGGATATATTGAGTAAACTTTGTAAATTCATATAGAGAACTTTTATAGAGTTAGATAGTCAACTAAAACTGATTTCAATCACTTTATTATCGTGAAAAAAGTTTTAAGTTCTTAATTCTAAATTTTGAATTATCAGCTCCTTGTTGAATCATACTGCATCTTTTTTGTAAAATCAATTTTTCTATTTTAAGTTTTAAGAATCGGGAGCCGAGGAAATAAATACTTTACTTTCATAGTTTTTTAGTTTTCTACAGTTAGATAAAATTAGTCGCTTATCCCATTCAGAGTATAATTTAACCAAGACAATACGAGGATGTGAATTTTTAAAATTTAATATTCCAATCGGATAAGATCTTCTATTGCAAATCAATAATTAAATCCTAAATGAGAAATACATGATTTACCTATTCAATTTCGTTATTTTGACGTTTTGAATGATCTCAATCAATAATTCAATTAAGGCCTTGGATCTGAATTGATGTAGAAACATCTTCACAGCGATTAGAATTTTTTTTGTGACAATTGTAATATATTCATAGTAGCATTTTTGCTAACATCAGTTTCGAGTTTCTTTAATCTATATTCTATATTAATAACACTATCATGAACAGCCTTTTTAAACTGGAAGTGTCTTCCAACAATGAACATTTGCTAATATTTGAAAATATAGTTTCTATGCGACCAAGACCAAAGCATTGTTTACATAACAATATTATATTAACTTTTAGAGAATCTAATGCAATTTGTTGAACGTCATCAAAACCACTACAATTCTTAACCAATGAATAGACTTAAAACAAGAAAAACATGTAAATGTCTTAATGCCTAAACATAAATTATCTGTTGAACAAGAGTTATGTACATTGTTAGGAAAAATACTTGAAAATAGAAATATTATACTTTGTAGAAAATTAATTAAGCTAATTTTTGTAGAGAAAAATTAACTGCTGCAAATTAAAATTCAACTTATGTTTCCCACCACTCTTTGCTGCTTCTTTTATGACATTTTGAATGCCATTTGAGCAAAATTTAGCTGTCAACATAGAAATTAGGTACTGATTTTATAGCAAAAACATTTTATTAAAGACTCTTTATTTGAAGTTTAGTACAATTATGACAAACACAACCTAGCATTCCTTGAAATGTATGCGGAAAGTTAGATGTTGGTGCAATATTGTTGCCACACATAACATATGTTCAAGTTTATTAATAGAAATACACGAATAAATTTATTTATTTTTAGAACAATTCTGTTAAAACCATTTCATCAGCTACATAATTTATACAGTCCAACACCAATGTATGATCCTTCACCACATTGAGAACCAGATGTACATCTAACCAGTCCCCCACCACGAAATGCCTCCACCTTCGTGCGATCCTGAAATTTGTGCCAAGCTGATAAATGCCATTAACCAAATGAGTTTTATTAAATTCATGCTAAAGATAATTAATAAATACATACATCTTGAACAAAAAATTTTGTTTGTTTTATAATCTGAAAAGATTTGTTGAATTTGTTTGATTATGCAAACTTTTGCATAGATGATCTGCATTGAATTAAATAGAAATCAGTCCACAAAAACCAGTCCGCTGCAATTCGGTCTTTGAAACTCCTGATTGCATTATGAAGCAAAAATATAACAACTTTAAACTTCTCTATATTTATTGAAACCTCTGGTTCCTTTGATATGTTTAAAATTTCATTCCAATAAAATAACATAGTTTTTCTATTTTACTAAGTCAATTATTTATTGATTACAATCAAAATAAAAAATATATAATAATGATATATATAATTATGTATATATATATATATATATATATATAAATTTAATTTTGTAAATGTAAACTCACGCGACTGGAAAAAATAAGGATTTATGAACTGTGCATATTCCTTACTTATTTACCTACACTACTTTTCCTTGAGAATTAAGTGGGAATTTAGCATGAAATTGAGATGATTTATTATCAAAAAATCCATTTTTGTGTTTTTAACTTAAAACATACCGTAAACCATAAGCAGCCCAGTCGTAAAGCAAAATTTTTGAATGAATATAATCAAAGCTTTTGGGTTTTCACAATTTTGTTGGAGTATTTAATGCAATTCGCGGATGAAGCTCTGCATCATAGTAATTAAAGAGATTGTGTACAGCATTTACGCTAATTTGAGCTAAAAATTATCAATGTACAGTCACTTGTGAGTGCTCTGTTTGATTAGAGTCTTTTTTTATTTACTGGCGACATATTTTCGAATTGATGTAGAGTTTATAGACATTCACTAGAGTTTATAGACATTCACTGAATTTTTTCAATTCAATTAGTAGCAACAAGTCTCAACTATTTTGTTTGCTCTAAATAGACCACCCACGTCCTATCCTGGCCTGCTGAATTTAGCATGAAAATGAAAGAGAAGATAAATCTTTAACCAATGGCGCTTTTCAATTTCGTGAGTTACTAGCATTTAAAGCAGTTTTTACAAAAACCATCACAAATTCGTAAAAAACGCCATTGTTGTTTGAGCTTAAAAATGTTGGTTTTTAAAATAAAAAGTATCTAATAAACAAATTATATTATAATGCGCATTTATAGATGGAAATTTACAAAGCGAATATATAAATAGAAAAATTTATAAAATTAATGAAAATATGATTAGTAGTATAACTTGTTTTTGTATTCATATGTAAATCATTCAAAAATATTTATTTACCGCGGAATAATAACTGCCTTTGTAATATATCGTAGGATCAATTTGCGTGCGCTTTGTAATTCGAAATGCCAATTCCTATGCTACAAATGCACGTATATATATATATATATATTTATATATATATATATATATATTCCCGCTTGTATAAAAATTGAATTTTTGAAATTTTTGAAATATTGAACTTTTTATCCAAAAGATAATCACGCCTTCATTCAGTTGCGTTCAATCTACTCATTGCTTTAACATAAGTGCTTTTTCTGTTGCTATGATAAGATTTTATTGAATATTTTAGCTATAATATTGCAAAGGAAAGGTTTTTCATATCACCTGCCACGAAAGACTGACAGTGCCGACAATGAACGTTCCCTATATAGCAGGAAATATCGCTAAATCCTTGTTGAGTAAACAAATTGTCATTAATGCAGAAGAGAAATGATCATTTCGGCTGGAGTGTAGTGGCGCGGGGGTCCGGCCCCCATTGTTAAATTGTTAAATGTTTGATGCTAAGTGGGGGGGGGGGCTCATCTTATTTAAAAATTCAGACTTCTNTGTTGCATTTTCTAGCAATCCACTACCCACCCAGAAAGTTGCTTACTGCTCTGTGGTGAACTGATCTATCAAGTGGTCAATTAAATCACAGCCTGCACCTCACAATTCACGATATTATGAATTTAATCAATTCAACATTTCACCTGAAATCATTCTGTGATAAGATTTACACGGTACCTCCAATGACAAAATTAGAGGAGAAATACAAAAGATATAAAATGATCTTGATATCCAGTTTAGAAAAGCTGGTTGGGTGATCGTCAGTCGGCGAATAGACACTATTAATAACATAGAATGACTATTTGGCTCTTTTTACTCATTTTTGTAGTCGTGAAAACAATCCTGGAGAGGAGGACAAGAATACATATGAAGTAGACCCTGCTTAATAAATCTACACTAGGACCAGGCTATTTTGGTTATTAAAACTGGAACAGCGATTACTCCTTGAGAATAAATTTACATCTGTTTCAAATGCAAAAATTATGGAATAGAAACCAAATTTCTACAAATAGCAAATTTAATAAGATTATCAACCTAATTGGAAGTATATGTACCAGCTAGTTGCTTTGCTGAATCAATAATGAAGCAAACAAAAAATGCTTAATGGTCATTTTGATCTATCGTCGCTTTTCTAGTGCTATCCAAAGGACTAAAAAGGTATAACTATTGCTAAGCCATTTATAGAAGTGTCCACAAATGTTTTGTTTTTGGCAGATGATGAATTTATCAAGATTTGCTTGCTTTAGATGCCATTTTTACCGCACTTCAGGGCTGATGTTCTCTTTGAAAGCAACAAAGGCGTCAATTTTGCAGTATCCAAAACTATTGATACCATATTCCTATCGAACAACACAAAATAGCATTTCCTCAGCTGTTGGAGGCTCAGGAGTAATTAATTCTACATCACTATCTTCGTCAAGTTCGACTTCCTCTCTCTCACCATCCACAATGTCGTGGACTAGCTAATTAAACATGTCTTCTTCCTTTACTTCCGACCAGAGGCGTATTCCCTTTATATGCGAGGTGTGCGCCGCACACGTTCTAACCAGCATTTTTATGATTTTACAGCGTTTTTTCCTATCGCTTATTTGGGAATTGAGTAAATTTAATACAGCATCAAACTGATTTTTACACTGTTTTTATAAATAGTAATTTGTGATTAAATATAAATACTCAATCGAATTGAGTTGCCATTCGAATTTTTAATAACCCATTGTTTTCAGTACTTTCTTATAAAACCTGTGTCTAAATTACAATTTTGGTAAAATTAAAGCATTTCGATTGTTTTGATCCATAATCTATAAATTTGCTAGTATTATCTTGTTTAGCAATCATATCACTGATAAATTAAAATGTTCTAGTTACTTCAATCGTGAATAACTAGGTATTGCGACATCCACACTATAATATACATTAAAAAAGCAAATTAAGCATAATCGTTGAAATTGCATCGTACATTTGTCGCCGAACGTTATTGATTGGTTCACGAAATGGAAATAGATCATTTCGAGGCGTGCGCTAATGATCACGCATCTCCAGTGAGAAAACAAACGTCTCAACACTCTTAGTTAATTCCCCGCCAAGAAAACATCAATAAAAATAGATAAACTTTTTCAAGTTCTACATGTACATACATTGGCTGTGGAATGGATCTCTGCGATGTTTACATTTGTTATAACAAATGTAAACATCGCAGAGATCCATGGCTGTGGTGTTAAGCTAAAACAAATGTTGGCAGTGCCCTTTATTCTAATTTTTTAGACTATTTTAGTGGCTTAAGCAGTTATTAGCTGTAAACCAGACAAGCTCACAGTGTTTCATGTGCACAACACTCAGCCCTGGTTGAATGTGTTTATGAGCCTGCAAAGGGGCTCATCAATGCTAGACAAAAGCTGTGGAATATGAGCATTAGCTTACGAATGTTTACAGCCAACAAGAAACATAGTTTCTTAGTCCGCCTTAATAATGACTGCATACGGTACGGTTAGGTAGGTCGGATACGGATAGGATCTTCATTTTGAGAAACTTCGGATCCAAAAATTTTTAAAAATTGTTTATTTGTACATTTTATAAATTACGCAAATTTTTACATTTAATCCTAATTAAATAAACTCAATCTAAGTGAAATTTTGTAATTGAATTTCCGATTGTTCATACAACAGGTTCCGTGTTATTCTTTCCAACAACTTATAAAATTGGTGACCAATACTTCAAATCTGAAAATGCGATTCATGTTAGCCATCACAATGATAAAATAATAAAGCAACCAAAAACATTTGTTTGTACAAACTTGCAAATGGAAAAGCAGAATTCTGAAAAGGATTCTCTCTAATATGTATGTCAAAGAGCACAGAACACAGAGAAGCAAGTGGAATGCCTTAGCTTTTGCAAACTCTGCAAATTTTAAAAATACTAATATAATTTGGGATGCTCTTCAATCAAAAAATCTCATTTAAATATGCACTCTAAGCAACTTGCAATGCCATGATAAACTTGGTACTCAGGTTTGTCATTATTATAATCACAAATACAAAAATGTTTATGGAACCACACCGTCGGCATACTATTAATAGTGTATAAATTTATTTAATGTTGCTGCTATATAATTCAAAATTTTTGATAAAATTTAGTATCCAATTTCAGTAAAATTTAAAATTTATATTTAAATCTCAAATTTTGTTTGAAAAATTAATTTTTCTATCACGGATTTTAATTCACTCTACCACAATTTTTTTTAATGTCTTGCAATATAAATTTTGGGGTTTTACTTTAATTTGCCATTATTTGTGCTATTCTCGTTTTCATCACCTTAGCTGCAATTTTGAAGTAAATTTATCTTATCTGAAGCAACTTCAATAATTCATAGTGTCATTGCAAAGATGTTATTTTTGAATTTGGACATAAAAAATTAATGCGGGAGGTAATACTATAAGAAACTCAACTATTTAAACTTTATAAATATATTATGATTATAGTTGATGCCAATTTTAGGAACTAGATTATTACAAAGCTTACAAATAAATTGATTTGCATGTATTATTCCCTAAGTATATGTCCATTATTTATCTCAAGATAATGTTGAAGCACTTAAAATTTTCTATTCGCATTAAAAAACATAAATATTTTTTAATATGTTGGTTTATTGTTAGAATTCTTATTTAAATTCGGATCCGTTTCGTGTTGAAAACTAATTTTTTTTAAAAGTACGGATCGGATCGGGTCCGGATCTTGAAGTTTAGGATCCGGATTCGGATCGGATCTTAAACTGTTGAATCCGATTCCATCTCTGGTGGGTAATCTATTTCTGCTTTCATGCCAAATATAGAGATTCGAAAATAATAGCAAATGAGTCTTGGTCTTGGTTTGAAATTGAAAAGTTGGTCTGATCACGTACTGGTCCTATCTGATGTTTTAATATTTCGTGATGTTGTTAAGTAAACTAAGGTATCCATTTCAAATATTTTACATGATATCTGATTTTAAGAATATTCATTTGAATCATATTTTACGTTAATGTAGAGTGTATTTAAAAAATTATGCATTTAATCATGTAATGGATGGCTTCAAGTTCAAGCAATTACTGCACTGATCTCCATTGTAAATTTTGAAACTTTCAGTTCAGTATTGAAGTATTTTTATTTAATACAATGACGAAACCAAACCGAACCACTAGCAATTCTGCACCGCACACTAGGCAA
Source organism: Hofstenia miamia (assembly GCA_900660155.1). Classification (NCBI taxonomy): domain Eukaryota; kingdom Metazoa; phylum Xenacoelomorpha; order Acoela; family Hofsteniidae; genus Hofstenia; species Hofstenia miamia. The sequence continues at coordinate 1,529,895 of CABFPE010000109.1, forward strand.
AGTGGCCCACGCTCCGCCACTGCTTCCGACACTATAACGTCACCAATCAATAGTCATCTATCAAGTTCCTTTTCAGTCAATCTAGTAGGAGTGATGGTAAATTCGGTTATTCATTGACCAGTTAGGCCCCAATCCGGTTGTGATCTAACCGTTTTGATGTAGTTAGAAGAAACTCATTCCATGCTTATTGGTCATATACATGGCCTCCAACGGATTCATGTGTTTTGTAACCGCGTGAGCAAGAACTCTCAACCTCAGTATCATGTATGAATAGCAATTACAATCAGTTTGACGATTCAATACATGAGTTGGTCATTCTCTTCTTAAAAAATTAAATTTATTAATTGGGGTGTAGGATTTATTAATAGATGGGTTTTCAAAATAGAAATTAATTCAAGACTAATTTGGATGTAGAAGGGATTGATTTATTATCAATGGATTTATTATAAAGCGTCTACTGTATTGCCTTAGTAAGGAAAATGCGGTCGGTTGAGTTTGAAGAGAATTCGGCTGCTTAGACACCATTCAGCTCATGATAGTCAAAGCAGACTTGTTAACCCGAAGCTACTAAAGATCTCACTCAAAATAGGAGTGTAGGTATGAAGTCCTAAAATTTTTAGCTTAATAAGGCCCCCATTGTTAATAAAATAGGACTACACCCCTGCATTTGGGGACTTAAACATACACGAATTCCTAAACATTTTTTATGCTGGTGTACTACTTCGCGTGTCCAATTTGTTATTTGGCATAGTCTATCACACAATGAGTAAATTTACAGTTTTTTAATTCATAAAAATTTTTGCAATTACTTATTTCTATGGAAAACGTTTTTACTTGTTTAATTCATTGCGGCAAAATGCACTAAAAGAGCACTTTCGCATTTTAGGCAACATTTTAAACATAATTCATTCATTGGAATTTATTAGTAAGAGACATTCAACTGTAATGATAATGAATAATTTGGCCAGCAGTAATAGCACTTTAAAGACATGAATGAAAAGATTTAAAATTGTAAAATTTCAAGCTGGTAGCTCTTTGTATTAATTTCATGAATCATCTTGCTTAGATTTTTTTAAAGAATATTTTTTTTTGTATATAAATACAATGATATCGGTGTTCTCTCTGTAAATAAAATAAGTTTTTATCAATAAATAAAAAGCGAGGATTGGCCAAATTTTGCGATTAACGTTATTACTAGAAAAGTTCATGCATTAAGAATGTCAATTACCTTCAGTTATTAGTTGTAATTCAAATTTTGCTTTGTTTTTATAATAGTTTGTTTGTGAATAATTACGAAAAACAGCCATTATATATTAACATTAAACTTTCTCATTATAAGCATGTACAATTTTTGAAATACATTTTCAAGTTTACTGACTATTCCAAATGTCTAATTCTAGTAACTAAAATGTATTCAAATCCAAGGAGTTCTAAATATTTAGAACCCCTTGTCAAATCTTAAAAATAGAAAATATGTTTTAAATTTTTTAACTTGTTTCTATTAATTTATTGTGAAAGTTGATGAAAACGCAAGGTAACAAAAAAAATAAATATAAAGTAAGAACAAATTATAAACAAAATTTAAACGCTTACATAGCAAAGCAGAAAATACCTTTTATGATATTTATTGGATAATGAATTTCTAAATTTCAAGAATTGTAGCTTATATACGGCATAGTATAGACATCTGATGCTCCTAACTAACAAAAACAATTCAAAGATAGACAAAAGTGGCTATTCAAAGACGTTATACTTTGAAGTCTAGAAAACATATTCGATGTATTGATCACCAAATATTCTTTCAATTACGTGAATAAATATTTTGAGAATATTTTAAATTGTAAATATGACTTTTTCTGGAATCAATATATATATTTTTTTTCTCAACATTTTGCACAAAGGCAGCATATTGAAACTGCTATATTATATTATAAATATTGAAAATAAAATTCTTTAATGAAATTTATTAATATATTTTAAATAATAAATATTAAAAAGTCAGTAGAATTGTGTCTGGATTACCCATTCAGTGTTTTTAGAATTTGAATTGATCTGCTAATTTGCAGGTTTTTAGATTTTAGCTAGGGTTTGGCATAGGGAATTACCCATAGCTAAATCATCTTTCTGCAAGAAAAATTCTCCTTTAAATTCCATAAATGAATTTTTCGTTGCAAGCAATCATAGCGCCATTGTTATTTAGTAATTTATATCGTAAATCATATGTCTGCTTTTTAAAATTTCTATTACTATGTCTATTGCTTTTTAATATTAATAGAACAGCCAACGGCTTTGTTACAGGAATTTATAGGAAGCCAGCCGGTTTAGTTTTGAATTTCAAATCACCTGTAGCATACAAAATATCACTAATTCATAGGCGTATGGGAGAAATTTTCTAAGAGATTTATAAGATTTTGCATGAAATTATACGCAATTGCTCGATAACTACCCCTAAGGAACAGTGGCCTGTTCATGTCCAAAAATGGTAGGGGCACAAATTCTTCATTGAGTTACCTTAATAATCCTATGCTTTTTACTCTATTTAGAGGGTGAAAATTTTCGTAAGGGGACACTATGACTTAAAAAACCAAAGTAAGTGGACACTGTTAAAGGAGAAATAATGCCAAATACAACTCTTTAATAATCATTTATTAAAATGGTCATTAAAAAACTGCACTCTTCGATTTTGGGCATTGCAAGAACGTTAAAACTTTTTTCCATGTCCTCCTGCAGAACATGTTTTGCGTAGTGATGCTCGATGCAAATTAATGAAACGTCAGTCAGACGTTCTTGACCCATTGTGCTACGGATATAGGTTTGCAGTCCTCTCAGTTAACAAAAAGAGCACTCTGCTGGACAGGACCTTGCAGGAAACACTGATATAGTCCTAACAATCCTAGCGAAATGAGGAATACAATCGATAAATTCGTCATCCTTTATACACACAAGAACATCAACAGCCGATTTAAATTGGATATCAGGATTGGCCTCTTTCAATTTTTCAAAAATTTGGTGTCTGGTATTAAAGGAGTTTCGTTGATGCTGTAATATTCAGACAAATGCTCGAAACTGCTCTCATTTGCCTGCTCTTTTATGACCAGATCCCCGAGAGCACACAGTACAACTTGATCACCTACTGCACAGCGCGATTTCAATTCGGCGAGTAAATATTGTCCAAGAATTTAAGGCATGTATAAATGTGTTTATATCTGTAGTCAAGCACTGCTAATGCCCTTTCAGGCGTCTTGCCAGTCAGTGCCTGCAAACGCCTTGAAGGCTGAGGAAGCCTTGGAATACATAACTCTGAAATCAAAGTTGGTGTTGCACGACCACATCTTGATCCTTCTGCTCATGTTGTTAGCTGTTTGCCAAAGGTTGTCAACATATCATCAGTCCTGCAGCCTTGAAGTGTCTTTATGATGGGTTTGGAATTCTCTTGGGCTGCAATTACGTCAACATTTTTACCCTACAGGTACGAGTTCAAAATACTAGTGTTTGAGAGAATGACCTTTAGTAAACAAAGTCCAAAGACAAATTGATAGCCACAGATGGCTGTAAATAAACATTGAGCATCAGAGTATGTTTTGGGATCTATTTCCTTCGACAGTGTTAGCAAGTTTTTCACAATGTGCTCTATTTGTTCTCCTACTGCCTTCACTGCTTCATACCAACAAGACCAACTGGTGATACTCTGCGATTTTGAAGTTAGCATTAAGTAATCATTATAAACAATGGTATCACCAAAAAGACTTCTAGGACTGATTTCTAAGAAATGATATAGACTTTGTATTGTTCTCAAGGCATGATGCATAGTATAGTTAAAAGCAAGATGTAATAAATGGCCATGGCAGTGCACATCAGGGATCGTTAGATTTTAAACGCGATTAATCGTATGAAAAAAATTGGTGGTAGATTAATCGTAATCGCTGCTGCCAGGCGATTAATAATCGCAATTAATCGTCGATAAATCTACTTCTGATTAAAAACATTCAAAATACAATAAATCAATTGAAAGATATTCAAAATAGAAAATATCAACAATTATTGTTATTTGAGAGTTTTCCTGAAGTCATTTTACTCCACATGTACTTGTTAGCGTAACGAAATATTTGGATCTCTAAGTTGAGGGGTAATCAGAAATAGCATAATTAGCTTTGCTGAACAGTCTCTCAACCTGATTAGAAGTTGGCGTGATACAATCGAGAATCCATATATATATATATATATATAT
>CABFPE010000109.1:1571371-1582366 GCA_900660155.1 Hofstenia miamia
CCATCCTTTATCTGACCTAAGCACGCCCCTATGGCGACGTTGCTCGCGTCGCAGTCAAGAATAAACTCTTTATCATAGTCTGGTGTGTTCAATGATGGCATCTTACTTAATTCGTTTTTTATATTATCCAACTGGTCTTGTTCTCTCCATGTCCACTCGAAAACTTTATTCTTTTTAAGCAATTCTGTCATCCTACCAGTTTTATGAGCCACATTGGATATAAATGAACCATAATAATTAATAAAACCCATAATCCGCTGTAAATCCTTTTTTGTTTTCAGACTACTAATGTTTTGGATCATCTCTCTCACATTATTTTTCATTCATATTTCACCTTTCCGGATTTGTCTCCCCAGGAATACAACTTGTTCTTTTAAAATTTCACACTTCTTTCCATTAACCCGTAGACCTGCCTTATACAGGATGTTCAGCGTTCTGTCCAGCTTCTCAAAGTGTTCTTCAATTGTGTCACTTGCTATCAATATGTCATCTATATATGCGCTTATTGTAACATCCTCCACCTGGCCTATTTGCACTGTGCATTACTGTCAATAAATTGCGGGTGAGGAGTTACTAAGTTGTTGAACCATCAGACTTTTCTATCTTATTAACTAGTTATGTTAATTAAACAATTGAAGATTGACTATCACTGTTTAGGTGACAGAGTCGCATGACGTTCCCACTTCAGTTCGTTCATTGGGCTACTGCCCAAAGCCAATCTCCACAAAGCAGTTCCTCTCCTCCATAAATGATGAGTGAATCCACGGCACCATCTCAGCTCAACTGGGATTAATTATGTGTACCTTACCTTAACTCAGTGTATGCACTCATGTCAAGTTGTAACTGACTTAAACTCAATTTTGTAAAGTGTTTGTTGTTTTGATTTAGTAAAGCAACCGGGCATTGACACTAACTGCATTTCCATGATATTAAAATTAGCCATTACCGTAAAAACTATCGGCTTAATCAATTACTAAATAAAGTTGCAGTTTCCTACACTTACATTTAATGATAGTACATGTAAGGTCCTTTATCAGGTCGATTATAGTCGAGTCTCCTACATTTAAGAATATATAAATATCCCTAAGTGTCGACTATCCAGTCGTTTCAAGCATTGATTATTTTATACATGTATTGATCGATAGTCAGACTAGGCAAGAATCGAAAAACTCCTAACTGTAACATAAGTGCGGTTTCATGACTGGCACAAGGACCCTTCGAATCAATCCCGTGATGGAATCCAGCCACTACTCGACACAACTTGCCTAGCTGCACATTTTATTAAATAATCAAACCAGATAAGAGTAGAATGAAAATAAAATAAACTCCGAAGAATTTATTGTTCATCAAATTTCTGGTTAGTTCAAAGCTATTTATAAAAATTTTCCAAAAGTAGCTGCTGATTTTAAATTTCAAATGATTCATCTGCCAATATGGCTGTTCCTACGTAAGCATAATTTCGCTCAATTTATTTTGTCAAATGTTACTTGATCAGCTAACAAGTTTTCCTTAATTTGAACAATATTGAAGCTTAGTTGCATCTTACAAAAATAACTAAGATCATAAACTAAATTTTACAATCAATTCTAATTATTATTAATCATTCGACGTTGTTCTTCGCTTGCAGCTTAGTTGCTTTTGGATGATGCTACACATGCATATTCTTCCCTTTTCTATCATTCTTCTGAGGAACAATATCTTTTCTTTGAGAATGTCACACTTATTTCTGTTGATTCAAAGTCCCGCATTTTCTAAGATTGTTAACATACTTTCCAATTTCTCCAGATGTTCTTGGACTGTGTCACTTGTGACTATGATATCATCTATATAGGCGTCAACCCCTTCCTCCATTCTGTGTGTCTTATTTTTTAATCCCTTTGTTATATATCTCTGAAAAGTTGCTGGTGTGTTGCGCAGTCCAAATGCCATTTATATCTATTCATATAGCCCATACGGAGATATAAATGCTGTCTTCTCAATGTCATCCTCTTCCATCTTTACTTGCCAGTAGGCCTTGCATAAATCTAATGTTCTAAAGTATTTGTGTTTACTGGCTTCATAGAGCATGTCCTCTATCCACGGTAGGGGTTTTGAGTCCTTTTTTGTCACTTTGTTCAATTTGCGAAAATCTATGCATAAGTGATACTTATCTCCCTGCTTTATGAATATGGTTGGTGCTGTGTATGGGCTCTCGTTTGGGTGGATAATTTTGTTGTCAATTAGTTCTTCCAATATGTGATTGTATTCATCTTTCATCTGTTCAGGTACCCTTCTGACTGGTAGCTTGATCAGTTTGTCTATTGTTGCTATTCTGTGTTTCTCACCCACTGCCTGCCCCATGTTTATCTCTCTGTAGTTGAATATGTTTATGCTTTTCTAGCAATTTCCATAGTTGCGTGATCTCCCATTCTTCTAAATGTGGGTAGACTTTGTTATTTATTTCAGGTGTTCTGTATGTGTCTTCCTCTTCTGCTTTCGTCCCAATGCCTTGAGTCAGACTTCGGGAGTACTCATGACTTTGATGGTGTTCATCCACTCACCTTTGAGTCGGCCATGTGGAGTACTATCCATTTTCATTTGCAAGTCCTTGAGTCAACCATGCAAATTATTTGCTCCATCTTCATCTTACATTGCCTTCCAGATGAGTCTGATGTTTGACNCATTTATATCTATTCATATAGCCCATACGGAGATATAAATGCTGTCTTCTCAATGTCATCCTCTTCCATCTTTACTTGCCAGTAGGCCTTGCATAAATCTAATGTTCTAAAGTATTTGTGTTTACTGGCTTCATAGAGCATGTCCTCTATCCACGGTAGGGGTTTTGAGTCCTTTTTTGTCACTTTGTTCAATTTGCGAAAATCTATGCATAAGTGATACTTATCTCCCTGCTTTATGAATATGGTTGGTGCTGTGTATGGGCTCTCGTTTGGGTGGATAATTTTGTTGTCAATTAGTTCTTCCAATATGTGATTGTATTCATCTTTCATCTGTTCAGGTACCCTTCTGACTGGTAGCTTGATCAGTTTGTCTATTGTTGCTATTCTGTGTTTCTCACCCACTGCCTGCCCCATGTTTATCTCTCTGTAGTTGAATATGTTTATGCTTTTCTAGCAATTTCCATAGTTGCGTGATCTCCCATTCTTCTAAATGTGGGTAGACTTTGTTATTTATTTCAGGTGTTCTGTATGTGTCTTCCTCTTCTGCTTTCGTCCCAATGCCTTGAGTCAGACTTCGGGAGTACTCATGACTTTGATGGTGTTCATCCACTCACCTTTGAGTCGGCCATGTGGAGTACTATCCATTTTCATTTGCAAGTCCTTGAGTCAACCATGCAAATTATTTGCTCCATCTTCATCTTACATTGCCTTCCAGATGAGTCTGATGTTTGACTTGATGTACTTTCTGTATATTCTTACTTGAGATCTCTTTAGGTTAACATTACAATTCATAGCATTAAGGATCAGTATTCTTCCCTTTCCATGTTTTATTGTGCAGATGCTAGACAGCATCAATACTCATTAGGTGTTGATGCCTTTATTGTCATATAGCATTATGTTGGCTGTTACCATGTCCTCAGTTTCAATTGTGTGCATCTTCCATTGGTGTGGCTGTAGGTGGATATCTTCCTGCAGTTGAAATGTGATTGTTTTCTACTTCCCTTGTTCTTCTTCAATCTCCATTTCTTCCTCTCTTACCTTTATAGTTCTGTTGGAATAGTTGATGACACATCCATTCTTTGTCAGAAAGTCGTCACCTAAGATGAACTCATATAGCAACAGATTGTTGTGTGTGTCCACCACCCCTAAAGATTGTTCAAATGTTGTGTTCATGATTCTCATCTGTACTGCATTTATCATTCCTTTCATATCAATATATTCCCCTGATGCATTAATTAGTCTCTTGTTGCAGCTGTTCAAGTCTTCTCATTTAAATCCTAGCTTCATAGCACATTCATCAGTGATTATTGACGTTGCTGCTCTGGTGTTGATTGTTGCTTTGGTCATTACTCCATTAATTGCTATCATTATTGTATTTATTGTGTCAAATTTGTCACGATCATTATCAATGCATGGTTGTTATGAGACAGTGCTCTAACTAGTTTTCTGACTCCTCATCAGTTGGCAATACTTCGTCCATTTTGTCTTCTGTTTGCAGCACATCTTCCTTGTTGTAATAAGCTTCTTTGTCCCCAATTACATTTATCTGCTTTGGGCAGTCCAGTTTTTTGTGGCCTTTCTGTCTTTCTTTTTTACCTTTCTAGTCTTCCATCTTTTCCTTTTACTTTTATAATTTTTTCTGGTTTTGCTTTGGTGTAAGTTTTATTTGGGATGCTTGGTTTGAGGGTGTTCCTCCATGTTGATCCTTCTCTGTGCCATGTGGCCTTTTTGTTTCAATGGTTGCTTGTATGTTGACCGCCTTCCTAATCATTCTTTCCAGCTTGTCATCAACATCACATTTAATCTTGAACTGTGTTCTAATGCTTTCAGGCATCCCCTTACAAATGTGTGAGAACAAATTGTATTTAGAATATCTATTTTCTCTCAAACTAAGCATTAGTAGTCATTCAACTTGTTGCATGTAATTTTGAATGTCATCAGTTTTTCTCATTTTCATTGCTTTTAGAATGATTTGGTACTGATTTTTAAAACTTTCATTTTCATAGTAATTTATGAAATCTCCAATCAATAATTGGTAATTTCTTTTTGTTTCTGCATCTAGGAGCAGGTAGTGTTGGGAGGCTGCACCTGTTAAATATAATGGTAGTCTTGCTGCTGCTGCCTGTTGGCTCACTTTGAGCTCCGCCATTGTTAATTTGAACATTTGTAGCCATTTGGCGAATGTTGGATTATAGCTATCTACCCTTCCATTAAATTTGGGTAGAGTTGCCTTACAAGGTAATCGTATTGCTAGTTGTCAATTGTGGTAGAATTGAATTTTCATATTTGGGTTTCCTATGGTTTTTCACTGCATTTTCCTCCTGCAGTTGTGTAGTCACTGCTTTTGTGATTTTGTTAATGATTTTTTTCTCTGCATCTGAGTCCTTGTCAGATTCTTGTATATCACTTCTTTGGGAGTTGGTATGTGCAGAGCTTGCAACTCACTTTCTGTTCTGGAATCAAATTCGATTTCATGGGTTCACATGTTGCTCCTGTTTTCTTCTTCTGTATGCTGTATTAGTCTTAATTTGTCTTTCAGTTGCTCCAATTCTCCTTCTTGTAGATTGTTGTCCTCAATTAACTGCCTATTTGTTCTTGATTTCTTTTCTGCCATTGTTGGTTTTGTTCTAAAAACCTTTTATTGGACTCTGATAATTGATGGGTGAGGATTTTGATCTCATTTTGGAATAAGTGGCTTTGTTCATCTAGCCACATCTCCATATTTAATCTAATTTCACTCAGTATGGTTTCGTTTTGTTGTTCCATTGGGAGAAATTGGGAGCCTTTCCACACCAGATCACTCAATGGAATGGATCAACAAGGATGATGAGAGATTTTTAGTTGAAATAAAAATAACTAAGGAAAAAGAAGAAATTTGCTCTAGGAATTACCAATATGTGAAGGAGGAGCAAACAGTAGCATCAATGAAACTGATGTTCACAGAAGCATTCACAAAAACCGAATTAGAGGAGATGCTAAAACCATGCAATCAGTTAGTGGTAGACATAGAGTGAATTATGTCAAAATTGGAAGTGAACAACAAGATCCATATGAGAATGATTAGGAGAGGTTTAATGCAAATATTCTGGGAAACACTAAAAGAAAGTAAGATGAATTATCCAGCCACAATTGGACTGGCAACAGCACCAACAACATCACAAGACTATAGAGAGATAGAGAAACAAATAAGAAACAAAATTCTCATATGCACCCCACCACAAACAGTATCTATCCCACTGGTACTCCCATGATGGAGGATACTGAAAAATGTGAAGATTGGCAAAACTTTCTTACATGAATACAAGACTTTTGTGAATATGAAAGATGAAGCAAAAGCAATAGTTGAAAGAGATTATTACAAAGAGACAAAGGAAATATTATTAAAAAATGATATTAAGGAAAGAGTATATGTTGAGGGAGTGATAACTCCCTATCAACTATATACTCAAGGAAGACTGATCCACAAACAGCTAAAAGAACTACGAGAAGAAATAGACAAATGAACAACAAAGGTGATCATGCTGTTTTTGGGAGTAAATGACGTAGTGTGGTTGGACCTATGGAACAAAGAGAAATGCTTTTATGATGTCATGAAAAGAGTAGAGATAGTAACAATGATAAGACTAAACAAGAATGATCCAATGACAATAACAGAAGAGGAAGTGTGAGAAAACATAAGCTCCTTTTACAAGGACGTGGCAAACACAAGGAGCCTCAGGAGAGTTTTCACATTCTTTTACCTGAACACAACAGTATGCAAGGAAATGTTGCACATGAGCAGAGCAGATGCATAAATGACATTAATGATAGCAATAAAAAGAATCCATCTATATAAGAAATTCTACAAGATGTTTTCAGAAAAAATGAATGAACTTAGAGAGAACACACTAATATCAGAAAATATTAAAGAAGCTAAATTCCTGTGATACCACAGCACAGTAACAACAGAGAGAGAGGCAGTACTAAAAATAACTAAACAACCGGAATTTGTGACAACAATTTGGAGCAATCCCCAAGCAGAAATGATAATTAAAAAAGCAGATGAGTTAGTCCACAGGGAACATGCAGTGTTAAAAATAACACAAGCTGAGGAGGGTGTGTAGCATAATCCAAAGCATAATGCTGCTAATGAAGAAAGAAGATCAGATGAAACTAAGATCGAATTATGATTATTAATTAAAAAAACAATTTAAGTTTAGTTATCAGATTATCTTTGTAAATGCAACTAAGTAGTAATATAGCAAATTATTACTTGTAGTTGAATTTGACCAAACAAAGCGGGCAAACTTGCTTCCATTATTTTTAGCCATTTTTGGCAGAATATACAAATTTGAATTTCAAATGACAGGTACTTTTTGAAAGTTAACTATAAATATGCAAGAGATCATTTTGGAAATTGTTGAAGTAAATTCTTTGAAAATCTTATCTTTAGATTTTATATTGGTTACCTTATTTATACAGAATGTCAAGCTAAATGGTAAATCAGTAGCAGTGGTTTGGGCACATATTGGGAGTGACTTGAGGGTCCTTGATCCAAACCATGAACCTGCATTTATGTTAGGTATACAAATAGGAGTCTTCCCCCATTTAGCTGGCTACCTATTCTTTCATTTACATGTATCTAATAATAGATATCAGTAAAAGGGCTGGATAGCCTACCATAGGTTATACATATTTTATCTGATACACCTAGGTGACCTATAATAGACCAATAAATAGACTGAGCATGTATTATAGTATTTAAATGGAATGTAGGAAGCTGCAATTTGTTATGTAACTTATTTTAATTAACTTATGTAAAGCCAATAGTTTTTGGTAATGGCTAAAGTAATAATTATTAAGCAGCTAGTGACATTGCAAGGTTGTGAAGTAACATAACCACACATTACAAATTGAGTTTAAGTCAGTTACAAATAGCATTTGAGAGCTACCCTGAGTTAGGATAGGGGGGATACATAAGAACATCAGTGAGCTGAGGCTTGGAACCACTTAATCAGCAATGGAAACACAAGTGAGGTGATTCAGAGATCAGAGTTGGCCAGAGGCCATACCCAAATCATGGAGAGGAGCTACAATGGTTAACAAAAATAGATACAACATCAGAGCAAATAGTTAATGTATGTACATCCCTACCCACTTAGAACAAAGACCAATGATTTAAGAGAATAATTTAATCTACATCAATGCTTGGTAGTGGATGCTACAATATGGGCATTTTAATCTCAATTGTTGGCCAGGTTTTATTCATTGTCTGCTCCACTTTTGTTTTTCTCCAAACTTATTGTAACTCCTAGAGGAACTCTTTTCTCTGATTTAAGCTGCATCTTGCATTGATGTCAGTTCTTCTTCCAAGTCTTCTGTGAATCCCATAGTCTCCATAGTCTGCCCTTGTTGGAACATATTCATTGCAAACTTTGGTTCAACCATTATCCTGTGTGATGGTGTCCACTGATCTAACATTAGGTCAATCTTGATTAGGCATGATATCATTTGTTAGGTGCTTGCATTATAAATGGTGAATATGTTATGCATTCTTTCTGTGATTACTTGTATGTTATCTGGTGGCCTCTTGCTTTCTCTGCTGCTCACTATCATAAGCTGGACTTTTTCTATGTGGGACATAATCATTGCTTTTTTGAAAATTTTCAATAAGTTTTTGATGTATTCCTTGTCTTTTAATATGTGAATAATTAACAGATTTTCTGTCTCCAGGTTAACCTGCTCTGTTTTCACAAGTGCTTCTCTTTTTATCATAAATTTCAATGTTTCATCTAATGTGAATCAATTCTTGAAGGCTATGTGTGCTCTGTTTGTTCCATTTGTATGTTCATGTGTTCTGGATAGTTGATAATTGTTTTGATTTTCAGTCTCCTCTCTGCAATGATTTACAGAGGTATGTATGTTTTTTCATTTTTGCTTTTGTATACTTTGCTACTATGTTGTTGCACATTTTTGCTGATAGCTTTCTTTGTGCATTTTCAGTTATCCTGCTGTTTGCAAAAAGCATAGATGTAATACATTGGCTCCTATCCTTGTCATTTTATCTGATCAATCCTTTGATCTTGTTGATGATACAGACTGGCTGTAGCTTCTCATTAAATGCCCCTCTTTACAGCTTCAGATTCATTTATTTTATAATAAACTTGATCATCAAACTCTTCTTCATCTACACTATTGATGTCAGTAATTACATAATAGTTCTGGTTTTCATTGTGTACAATTTCAATTTGTGAATCATTGGTTAGATGTGCATGTTGAATATCACCTATTGCACACTTTAGATTCTGGAAGTGTAATGTGTGCCCTTTGTTTAATTTGTAGTGGTTGTTGGTAAAGTTTTACCATTGTGAATGGACCTGCTCAAAATGATCTGAGCTTCTTGACCTGGTTTACATCTTTTATTTTCTCAATTGTTTATGCATAGACTAAGTCAACATTCTTATGAGGTTCATAATATAGGTTTTTATTGAAATTTCTTTATGACTTACAGCTGACCTTTTCATGTTTCTGCACATTGTCTCATTGACCTCTGTCATCTGATCTTTGAGTATATTGATATATTTGTTATAGATCCCTATAATAGTTCATGTGCTGCATTGACAGTGGTGTTGATGCCTCTCTGCCAAACATCACCTCTAAAGGTGTGATACCTTCTGTTGAATGCACTGCAGTGTTGTAAAAATATTCTATCATCTTTTTCACTTGTTGCCACTGTCTGCCTCCCACTTGAGATGTGGCCACTCTGATTAGTTTAATCAGTGTATGATTTAATTTTTGGCGGCTCAATTAGCTTGCAGGTGTAGCATCTTCTACCAGGCTTTGATATCCATTCCCTCAATTATTGCAATATGATTTTATGATAAACTAGTGGGTAGAGATGTACTGTTCTCAAGCTGCTTAGCCTTTATATTACTAAACTCAAGTAACTATAATTAATGGTTTAGGTGAGAAGGCTTTGCAGTGTCTGACAGCTGTTCAATGGTTGGGCATCTGCCTGAGGCTGATCTCCAAATCAAGTAACACCCACTTCTCTCTGTTGCCTTTGAATTGGTTCCAACTCTCAGCCCAATGAAGCAACTTATGTCGACCCTATCCTAGCTCAGTGATTACTCAAGGTTGGACACAATTTTGTGACATAATCCATCAAACTATCATGAGTGGTCAAGATGAGAGAAAAGGATGAAGGAAACAAAGACTAAAATTATTAATATTGATTATAATGATTAAAATGTAAAACATGATATGATTGATTATTTTCATTTTGTAAATATTTTGTGCAATTATATTTAAAATTATGCTCGACAGTATTTGACAAAACAAAAGATGGTCAAACAGTGTAGTCAAATTAACGCTGATGATGCGTAATCGTAGCAGAAATATTAAGCAAGGGAAAAACTGTAAACAAGAATTATTAACAGGTACTAGTCGAGTATTTAGTTGTTTATTACCAAGTGCTATAAATATACTGAACATGATGTAATTAATGATGAGCAAATCTACTTTGGATTTATTTTCTCTTGTCAGGTTATTTTATATATTCTGATGGAAAGCTAAACGTCTACAAGCTAGGGTAATTGTATAGTGGTTCCCACATCCGGTTAAAGGTATGCTGGAGCAGCCTCCTAATAGCTATTCCACAGCGGGGAGGGCGACAGCTGTAGTTACCTGGTGTGCTCTTAGGTTACNGAGTATTTAGTTGTTTATTACCAAGTGCTATAAATATACTGAACATGATGTAATTAATGATGAGCAAATCTACTTTGGATTTATTTTCTCTTGTCAGGTTATTTTATATATTCTGATGGAAAGCTAAACGTCTACAAGCTAGGGTAATTGTATGGTGGTTCCCACATCCAGTTAAAGGTATGCTGGAGCAGCCTCCTAATAGCTATTCCACAGCAGGGAGGGCGACAGCTGTAGTTACCTGGTGTGCTCTTAGGTTACGGATAGGTATAGGAGTTTTTTACCGTTATAGCTTTCCTGATTGTTGTTGCTTGTCTGATATTGTTATTGCAGTCTGTAGGTTTTACATGTCAATTATTTTATAGATGAACTCAAGTTATTTATTACATTCATTATGCTACATGACGATTGATGATTTAATAGTGTTTACACTTAGACAGTTATTATGATTGTCTTTATATATTCTATTACACATAGTTTATTTAATAGTCATTACATGTTGCTCATTGTTTGGTACAGTAGACCTCTAGCCGACTTCTAGTTACCATTTTCCGCTGGCAGCATTGATTGTTTACATGTATCAAGGGCTATTATATATTTCTATATATGTAGGGTTATTACATGTGTTCCTGGATATGCACGTCTACTTTTG
>CABFPE010000109.1:1583366-1598522 GCA_900660155.1 Hofstenia miamia
TATAATGGTAAAAAAAACTCCTATACCTATCCGTAACCTAAGAGCACACCAGGTAGCTACAGCTGTCGCCCTCCCCGCTGTGGAATAGCTATTAGGAGGCTGCTCCAGCATACCTTTAACCGGATGTGGGAACCACCATACAATTACCCTAGCTCGTAGATGTTTAGCTTTCCATCAGTCTATATATATTAACCAACCTGACAAAAGAAAATAAATCCAAAGTAGATTTGCCCATAATTAATTACATCTGGTTCAGTATATTTATAGCACTTGGTAATAAACAAATGCTCGACTAGTACCTGTTAATTGTTCTTGTTTACAGTTTTTCCCTCACTTAATATTTCTGCTACGATTACGCAATTTGACTATGCTGTTTGACCATCTTTTGTTTTGTCAAATACTGTCGAGCATAATTTTAAATATAATTGCACAAAACATTTACAAAATGAAAATAATCAATCCTATCATGTTTTACATTTTAATCATTATAATCAATATTAATAATTTTAGTCTTTGTTCCCTTCATCTTTTTCTCTCATCTCGACCACTCATGATAGTTTGATGGATTATGTCACATAATGTTCATCATCTGCAGTTAAGACGTCAGGTAGAGGTAACAAAATTGTTAAATATATTTACTATTGGATTGCAAAAGAAATACAACTAAACTAGTTTAATTCTTAAGCTACATGTTAAAAGAATTTGCAACTATTTATAAAAATTATTTTATTACAGTCAATTTTCTGCTTTTGTTCACCTTTTTCAAAATAGAATTTAGGTCAACTAGGGATCTAAATAACAACTAAAAAAATTCATGATTATGAAACAGACATAAATTAAGTAATAGTTACTAGTTTACAAGCTTTTGATAACTAGGGATTGATTCAGTCTAATGGCTCTCATTACTTTAAAATATTAAGTTCTTGTATAAAGATAGCTTTTCTAAATGAGAATGAACTATTGCTATTGCAAACAAATTTAATAAGAGTTGCACTAAGTTTGGGTAGGTAGCTTTTCTCCTAATTATGCTAATTTCAAAACTAACACCTAAATACTTACTGAAAAACGTCCTGTCTCTGCTGACAGAATTCATAAATTAGACATGAGATTTGCTGATTACCCCAATATAAATATAAGACTATTCTAAATTATACATAAATTAAATGCATCATAGTTTTATTAAAGCAATAAGCCAGTAAGCATAAATATATCTAAATTTTGCTTGTATAGATAATTTGATTTTAATGCATTCATTTGATAGAATCTAGCTGGTTTACCTAGACTTATTTTGAAATCTTTCATTCAGTTTCAGATTTAATTGAATGGAAAGCTGAACACATTTCATGCACTTGTGCTAACATAATTCTGGAGGAAGCAAGCATAATATTATCCTTGCTGGGGGCTTCCACTCTGATTTTATTATAAGAATAGGTCTACTTGGTTTAGCTTTGCTCTTTAATACAAGTCAGCACTAGCATTATTTAGTTAATGACATCTATTGATGAAACTGCTGGATGGTAAAAACCTAGGCTAACCCCTATTTTAGATCCAAATATGGAAACTAGTATTTAAGTATTGATTGTATTGTAATAATTATCATGTTATCTATTGTAAGGAATGTTAACAGCAAGGGGGCCTGGGTCCCCTCTAAAATAAGAAAAATTCATTAAAATTATGCAATAATAATTACAAACAAAAATTCCGTAGTACTGTCAAATGGAGTGAATAGGAAAATTGAAAGTGTTTTAATAAATTGCAAAGGCGTATAATACATGTATAATGACAGTTAGCTCTTGGTATATGCAATGACAAAATCATATATCAATCAAATGAAATCTGAAATCACTTATATCTTCCTGTTGAGAAAATGGAAGTGATATAGTATCTTGCTGTCTTTATGAAGAAACGCTGAAGTGAAGCTTGATATTCATTATCATTGTCAATCTTCTCAACTCTTCCAACATTTACACAAATCAGATTTTCAATTTATAATTTCGCCAGTGATCGTTATTTTCTTGCAAGAATACTTGCTGTTCATTTTCATTATCACAAGAATTGATGTGACTCTCTTAAATTTCTTCTTCAGTCTTCATTGTTATATTTCTGTTCTCTTATATATTTTATCAATATTAAATAAAATTTTAGCTAAGTATATATTTTCTTTTGGGATTCTACTGAATGTTTTCAGTACTTCTTTTTTTAGGGGTAGTTTAATTTTAGCATAACATTTATAGTATTTTACTTTTTAAAAAGCTAATGAAACTAGATGAGCATATTTAGAGCTAACCTGTGGCACATAAACCTATATTGATTAATCTATATGCAAATTAACAATATAAAATACTAAGCATAGAATTAGCAATAATAGATAAATTTTCTCCCTGTCTACTAATTTTATTAACCCCATTTGACGATACTCAATAGTGTTGGTCAAATTTTTTGTATTCAAATTCAATACTACATGAATACACAGATTTAATCCCTATGCATCTACTCCAAAATCTAAAAAAACAAATTTGTGTGACATGTTTTAGAATTTCGTGGTTCTAGAAAAAGTTTTAAATTCTTGGGTTGATTTTCTTGAATTTTATCTGCATATTTAACAATATTGATTGAATTTGATGACTAAGTACGTGCTCATACCATTAGATGAAAATTTTGTAATTTGTTTAACCAATGCCATTGAAAATAAACTAAAAATTGGTCCATTTTGTAGTGCAAATTGCAAAAAATTTCTGAAAAACACTGTTAGTTCAAGACAGACGCTAGTAATTAAAAGTAGATTAAAATCCATTGCGTAACTTCATTGCAATTATATATATAAATGCACCATCAGATTTTTATGGTAAGCCTGAGAACGCAGCATGACATGCGACCGTGTGATTACATGCTAACAACCTATCACCAACAACCTTTCTTTCCTAAATTAGTGTGAAACATAAGGTCCAAAAAATTGCTTTTGTTTCCTTTCGCGTACAGGTCTTTCAGTAATGTTTTCTCTTGCAACAGTGATATTTTTGTCTTCATTGCCGTTCCCCATTCTTCCTTCTTCTTCATAGTCATCGTAATATTTTAACTGTGGCTGTCTCGGTTTCTGTAGTCTTTTAAGGTGCTGTCGATTTCTTCTAATAACAATTCCAGATGGCAATTTTATGTAGAACAATCGTGGTGTTTCTGCCACTCCTGACACAATACCTTTTGTTTTTCTACCGCTCAAAACCTGATGGACTTCAGGTGATTAATAATTGACCGGGCACACTTTGATTGTAACTTCTGCAGAACAATGAATCTAGAGTAATAGTCAACTGCCACTATGTAATCAGCTTGCTTGAAACTAAATAAATCAAAGCCTATTTTATTCAAGGGAATGCTCGGTCTTTTATTCGCTACCATCAGCTGCTTTCTGGGGAGGGAAGCGTCTTCATTGCATTGCCGACATGTTTCTATGTAATGTTTTATATCATCGGATATTCCAGGCCAAAAACACAATGATTTTGCTATTGAAATCGTATTATCATATCCAATGTGTGCTTCATGTATTTTTTCTTTGAATATATCTGTTAGCTTTGGAGGAATTATAATGAGATAAATTCTCTTGAGGACACCATCTACTTGGTGGATTTCTTCCCTTAATTTCCAAAAGGTTTTTAACAATGGGGATTGCTTAAAAGTTCTTTCTAGCCAACCTTCTTGAATTCATTGGCGTAGAATTTGGAAATCGTGATTCTTTTCAATTGTTTTCTTCAGGAGATGTTGAAAATCTGTAGTGAGAGAGTCTTCGATTTCTTTAGACAACTTATGCACAGCCTAGGCAATTTCATCGTTTGTTGTTTCATTTTCATTTTGAATGCACTTAGGGAGTTCCAGTCTTGAAAGAGCGTCTGCAGCATACATGAATTTTCCAAGGCGATATTTTACTTGGATGTCATGATACATCTGAAGTTCTAGCATTAATCTTTGTACACGCGGGGGAGTGAGATGTATTGATCTTTTGTGAAGGCTTTCTAGAGGCTTATGATCTGTGTGTATGATTATGTGTAGTCCATAGATGTATTCCTCGAATTTTTTACACCCAAATACGATTTCCATAAGTTCTTTCTCTATTTGCGAATAGTTAATTTCACTGCAGGTCAATGCACGTGCAGCAAAACCACATGGTCTTCCATCTTGTAAAAGGCAGGTGGTAACATGGTAACTTGGTAACAACCAATCACCAACAAACACAACATGCTATTATAAAAGTTAAATTTGAAATTTAAAAAAAATTGTGTTGAGTCTTGAAAAATTGCAAAAATCCAATATATTTCCATTTTGGAGTCAGTACATGATGGTGAAGTCCGTGTATAGTGATGAATTTTAAAAATTGAAAATTCAATAATTTTTTACCTCATTGGTACCCAATTATGCATTTATTCTTTTAATCTACAAGGGCCCTCTCTAAAAAATATTTCTGTTTTAACACCCAGATGTAAATTGACATATTATTACTTTTCAACATGTAGTAATGATATGTAAGAATATTTGGCATTTACAAATACAGAATAGTGGTAAATTGTATAGGTTAGCACCAATGCAAAAGAATCTGAATATCATCGTATACATCAATTTCAACACTTAGCTTTCACACAGTGCACATGAGCAATTTTAGACTCCTAAGGAAGATACAAAAACAGGTTGGTAAGACAGCCAATGAAGCCAAAGTTCTGGAAGCCAAAACTGGTGATTCATTTGAACAAGATTAGTTGAAATTGTAAATTGTAATGATGGAAATGTAATTCAATATTTATTTCATTTAAAATACCCAAAAATGGAAATGATTACAACCAATAACATGCACTGCCCAGTGGTCTAAGAACAATAAGGTTACATTGTTGAGATCAACACAAGGATTATTTTCTAGCTTAATATGATGTTAAAATATGCAGTTAGGGATATCTTTAGTAAATGTGCTAATATGTTATTGAAACTATATGCTGCTATAGTTTATGTTCCAGTTATTAGTGTAGCATAATCCTTCAAATAATGCTGATTGCCACCAAGAAATGATTAAGATCGAAAAGGAAAATATGTAAAGCAATCAGATAATTAGAATGATTTGTATTTAATAATGATTAGATTTCAAGTAAGAGCAAATGCCTGTCGCCAAAATGTTTAGACAAAAATCAGGGGATGGTAATAGACTCCTCATTAATTTTAGCCAAACCATGCTGACGAAATCTATGTGAATCTAAGTTATTAGGCGGCAGGTACTTGTTTTAAATTTAGAATAAATAGTTACAAAGCAAAAGAAAATTTGATAAAATATATTCTTTGGAACTATTATCCTTTAGTTATTAACGGTTTGATTATTTAATTCAAATGTCTAGCTAAGTGATTTGTGCTCAGTAGTGGTTGGGAATCCATGACGAGAATGATTCTAGGTTCTTCGCCCCTGACCATGAAATGCATTTATGTTACGGATACGAATGGGGGTTTTCTCAACTCTCACTTAGCTAGCTATTTTTCATTTGTGATGGCATATAGTAACGAACTCGAGAAAAGCTTTACTGCTAAATATAAGGAGTTATTAACATATGTTTTAGATCCAAATTAAGACCATAATTAACTGATAAGTGGACTGTACGTACGTATTACATGTAGGATAAGAAGCTGCTCTGGTAGCCATTTATTATATTCTCATTTTCTTCAAGCAGCTAGTCTCATTCCTCACTTGCTTACTTATAGAAACTGCATTGTTATCGTCAAACACAAATATTAGTAGCACCAATAGTTATGGAACACATAATAATTGTTTTTGAGGTGAGCGATCAGTAAATCAACTTGGAAGCTGTTGGATAGATTATCCTGGTGATAAGGAGATCAGCGTTGGGCAGATGCCCACAGTGAAGAACTGTATTGGTGATCAAATGATGTGGAGTTACCTAAAGAGCAACAGTGAGATAGGAAGTTTAATACAGTTGACTTTATATTTAACTACATGTCATTAGCAACCAGTTTAATTAATTGAGCGAGGTACCAAATTTATAGATTTGTTAAATGCTGAAATGGCTTGCTAGATTAGATAGTGTGTATATTAGCTTAGTTAAGTCAAATTCATGAATTTATAGGCAGGACTGTTGTCACGTCAACATCATAAATGATTATAAAAATATCGCGAATTTAATAAATTGACTATTGATTGCTATTTCATATCAACCATTTTGCAGTTGGATTAGAATTATTCCGTTTGGTTAACATCAGCATTTGGCCTCATATAGATTGTTCTATCATTTTTATGGCATGCTTGAAAGTGCATAAACATTTTAGGCAATTACAATTGCAGCAGCCAGCTGTATTTAAAAAGACAATCAGTATTATTTCTGTCATGCTGGCCATTCTATTTTTATTATTTATTCTGATCATTTCTGCATTTCTGAAAAGATCAATGTTCATCAGACAGACAAATTGAGTCACAATCACTGCTTCTCTTATATGTGCATGGTTCATTGTTCTTCTGGTGCTTTTCACACAAGTTCTGACAAGAATGTATCTGAAGTCACAAATGATACAAGTACTAAAAAATGAAAGTATATAGAAAAGAACAAAATCAGCTAATAAATAAGTGTCTGGAATCGTTGGGTGCATAAAAACTGCAGTATAAATTGATAATTTACGCTAACATTATTTAAGATATGTTAAATTCAAAGAAATTCTTAACTAATTTCAAAATCATGTTTTATTAGAAAAATATTTGTAATCACTAGCAAATGCTAGATATTATGATAATAGATATTTTATCTTTATTATTGTAATATTTTACTCAATTGACAAACATTTTATAAAATGTAAGTTTATTAATATTATATGTCCATTTGCGAAACTTGAAGTCGTATATAATTAGCTATAATTTACTAGCAGTAGTTTAAGAACACGCATATTATTTTAATTGGTTGGTAAACAATTCTGGATTCTTCACAGCATTACTATCATATGTTTTTAAAAAAATGTACTACATAAATTTCAATCTCTAACTTAATACGTTTCCGTACTTGCAACAGTTGGCAACCCCTCCCTGGAGAGAATAAAGATAATTAATGATGCACGATTGTAATAGATTAATAAATGCATTGTATTTTTTATTTTACTATGGTATTGTATAATACGTGAATGGACGTTAATGCAATTCTAAAAACTGCATAAAATCTGGAAATACAAAACTTAGATGTTGCCTTTTCGAATTTAAAACTTATAAGAAAACAAGTCATAGAATAGAAGTAAATTTAGACGTAATATAATGGTTTCCTAAAAACAAATTAGGTTACATTAATTCTAATCCTTCGCTTAAAAGCACATCTCAAGAAATTTGAATCCTTTTAATTGCACACAACTGAACGGAGGAAAACTAAATTGATTTGCTTCAAAATATATGCTGTGCGATAATTCAATTTGCAAGTTCATTACATGCTTTACAACAAAGTGAAATAGCACCATTTAAACAAGAAGGCTTAGTCAGCAATAAATCATCATAGATGGTTTTATAGATTAATAATTTTTGGTGTAAAACGTGTTTGAAATAGACAGTCTCAATTTTTCTTTTGAAAAATCGACATCGGGAATAAAATTTTTGAAAATCCTTGCAAGTTCTTTAAGTAATCAATAACATAATATGTAATAGTAAAATGTCAGTCAAAATCTTCCTGACAGGGATTGATTTTAGCTGCTTTTCTAGATGATGAAGAAACGTAGAATTTATTATTTCATTTTCTCACTAATGTACTAACATAGTAAATTTCATATGCACGAAATTGAAGGTAATATTTCTCAGATTATTAGCCTAATTTCTTCTTATGCAAGACAAACAGTAGCTCGAGAACATAATTAAAATTTCGCCATTTTAATGGCTGAGATTAATGAATTATATTTACTAGGATACCACAAATCAAATATATATTGCAAAAAAGGCAAAAACAGATAGACTTATTCGATTGTAAATTTAGAAAATATTGGAGAGTGCATATCATCTTTACCCGGCTAGCTGTTCAATGGCTGTTGGAAAAATTCCTGATCCTGATCCTGATCCTGACCCATTAAGTACAAACACTCTAGCCCAGTCAGCCTCTATTTTGGGTCTCAAAAGTACTAATTGCGAAAAAAATTGCTGTCAGTGCGCTATCAATCGATTTGCTGCTAAAAACAAACGATTACATTTTGTGTAAGCTTATTTCTGTCAAAAAAACATTTCTTCCAATATTTTTCTGTAAAAGAAGGTGTCAGCCTCCCGTTTTAAAAATCCTAAACGCGCCACTGCCTATAACTATATACATGTGTATTTATGTGTCTACACACACATATATATATACGTATATATATATATAATATATGTATATTCAAATCAATCAGAGACTGTACAACCTCAGGCAAATGTAAACATAGTGAGGGNGTATATATATATATATATATATATATATATATGTATATATATTAGTTAATTCAAAAGGGTTAAGTGAAATAAATAATTGTTGGAGGTACTATGAAAGAGGTAAAAGCATTTCATAGAGAAAATAATTTTAGGAAAATTAAGTTTTTGAAAAAATTTATTTTTCTTGCTGTATGCATTGCACTTAATGTTTTTCAAAAACTTTAGTGATCTACTTCAATATAATAAAATTATATTGAGATAAAAACTTTCCTTTAAACAAGTGCCCCATTGGCTAACATGTGCTTGTTTTAGCAGAATTATTGACAGATATCAAAATATCAGTCTTTTGAAGATCAGTTTTAGTGCAGAAAAAGTGGATCAATTGGAGATTTCCCTAGTAAATAAATTTGGAAAAAAATTGCCAAATTTTTGCCAAATATTTGGAAAGGATTTGCAAATCGATTCCAAATATTTGGCAAATATTTGCCAAAAATTTGGCAAATTTTCCAAATTTTATGCAAACTTTCCAAATATTTGCCAAATATTTGGCAAATTTTCCAAATAATTTGCAAACTTTCCAAGAATTTGCCAAATATTTGGCAAACTTTCCAAATTTTGGGCTAAGTCAATTTTTTAGAGCACATTAAATATATTAAACAATTACAGGCATACATTTATTCAAAGCATTAGAATTTCATTAGTTATTTATTCATTACAGCAGCTGATTACACTGCCTACAAAGTATACATTTGAGTGTATACAGAGACCCAAGACCCAACAAGTCATGGTCTAAACTACAGCAATCAACTGCCAACCAATTGCATTTATGCATTGGCATGTCAGTCAACATCATAATTTCAAACTAAGTCAACATTGATAATATATCAAATAAGCTTGTTTATATTTCATAACAATTCACTCAAAAGTATGGCAATTATGAATTATAATTTAAACATCTATAAGTATGGTAGATTTAAAAATTATTTCTGGTATGAACATAAAAAAGTAAATGAACACAGGTGATAACGCTAGTCCATAACTAGTACTAATTGCGTACTTAAATGTTGCATAAATTATTCTTAGATATATAAATATTTTAATTATTTATAATAGTAGTCAATAAAAAGTTGAAATTTTCGTTATATTGGTTTCAAAAATGTTTGAAATAGTTTATTATATATTACGCACACTTTTATTTATTCAAATAAGCTGTAAAATAATGGATGTACAAATTGTACAAATTTGGAAAATTTGGCAATTATTTGGCAAATATTTGCCAAATATTTGGAATATTGCCATTTACAAAAATTATGCATTTTTATCCAAATATTTGGCAAATATTTGCCAAATTTTCCAAACGTATTTACTAGGGTTTGCATGAAAGAATTTTCAAAACACTGTGTGAACAATATGTGCTTATCAATTAAAATGTAGTGCTATTCGTATAAGTGTTTGAAGCTTGCGATCAAACTGCCTTTTTCATGCAAGGAGTGCTGTGTGTAATGTAAGTAATTAATATATCCTAGTCACAGGAAACGTTTTTGTGGAATCTCTAATAAATTTTACAATTGTGATAAAGTAAATTTCCTCGCAAAATTTGGTTGACTATTTAAATTTTGGTATCATTTTTGAGAGGAATACAACGAATTTTGTTTGACATGCTGTTTCATTCATTTTTTAATAATGATGTATTTGCATTGCTGTGGCATAATTAGCAGGAAGAGATGACAGAAAAGAAGATAGAAAAATTCAATACTTTTTATGATTTAAGTTGATTATTATTTTGATTATGTTTTGATTATGCTTTTATATCAATTGAATTATTCACTTTTTCTAAGCTGAGTATGGCTATAGTGCCTAAAAATGATCAACTGAAGAGAAACTTAGCTAATTAATAACACATAGTGTTGAAATCAGCAGATGGGTATTACATTAAATTTCAAGAAATCAATGATAAACAGGTACATATTAGTTGTTTGTAAGACTGCAGTATAAAAATGACGTGCAAGAGTAGAAAGATGATAAATTAAATCATTATGGATTTATCTTTACTTTTGTATCTGGTTTGATTGTGTAATGCAAAGAGAAAGCTAAACATTCAAGCACACAAGTAGATATTGAGGAACCCCAAGATGAATATATCAGCCTTCAGGTGGCTGCTTCCAGCATTCTGCAATTGATATCAGCTTCTGCATTAGTGTTGCGCCCTATTTATGAAAGTATCTCTTTACAATAGATGTACAAATAGGAATTTTCTCTGTTTATATATCTTAGCAATTTTATTCACTTTTATAATTAATGTCATCGGACAGCTGGACAGTTGCCATTGGGTTAACCATCTATTTTAGATCCAAATAAACTTTATTATACAAATGAGGTGTCTAAAGCACCTTATTAATTATGTTATTTCTTATATTAATTAATTGTGGACTTTTTAACTGTCATCTTTTTTCTGGCCACATTAGTTGCTCACATGTATACAGTAAGATTTTGTTATCTATATTTATATGTAGAGTAAATAACAAGCAAAAGCAGCAAGGTTGCATTAGTTCCTTCATTACTTTTAATAACAAGATAATCAGTGTACAAATTCGTTAACAGTAAGCAACATAGGGGAACATCACACAACACAACATAAATCACTATCACTGAGAGAGCTTCGTGAGTCATAACCATTTGCGTAATAACTGGTGATCACTAATGGAGGTTGAATAACATGATTAGATATTTTGTATAAAACGCATTGTCATTTTTTTAAATGTCAATAACATATGTTCAATTCACTCCAACTTTAATCCATGTAGTGTTGATTTAAAAGTGATATATGGAACACATCAATAGAGGTAAAATCCCTATTTTATGCATAAACAGCAAATGAAACAATGAAACGTAATCAATGTAGTCACTATAAATCACCACTATAACTTAAGTGACATTTCAAGCTTTAGGTTGAGATTCAGCAGGCCTCCTTCAAATAAGGGGGGGACTCACGCCAGTTTGTGTTATTTGTAGATAATAAAACACAATACTAATAAGGGGTGGCTGAGGCTGACAACTCAAGTTAACAAAGGAGAGTGTTATCTATACAAGTATTTTAATTAAGTAGTACCTATAGGCTATAGTAAAGTGTAAATGCTGTTATTATAAATGAAAACATTTTAAGACTACAAAGCCTAATTGTTCATATTTGACCAATTTCATTATTTTATTTCACACTACGTGCCATCTATGATTCAGCCAGTGATAAGTATCTACTCCACTTATGAATTTTACAAGTTAAATAGGTTAATTAAAAAATTAATTTTAGCAAAGTGCTTGATTGTATACTCTTTGTATACAAGATTCATACCTCTAGCCGCCATGTTAAAACTAAACCATATGCAAAGCCTTTTTGTGCGCCTGAATTACGAATTGCCGCAAATATATTTGCAGGTGATGATTCCGAATATGGATGCTTGGAAATGGAAGGAAATCATTTCTGGTGGTGCTTACAAAGTATTTGGGACAATATAAACAATTGTGATTGGTGTTAGAAAGAGGAAGAAGTCAATTTGCACTAGTTAGAGACATTCACATCTTTTCTCCATGTGAGAAGAAATCAATCATCTAAAAAACTGAGGTAATGAATATATATCGTGCTTCTTCTTTGATTACATGAGCCTAAATCAGTTCAAGATTATTTCAATAATGTTTTAACAATTTGTAATAAAGTTAAGCCTATCAGAGATATGTTTGAAATATTCGGGAAAATATAAAAGTGATGTCTCTTCTTTGTCCTAACACTTGATGAACAATGGTAAAACCCGCAAAGTTCACTCTAGCCTGACTGTCTATATGCAAGGCTATCAGAGAAATATGGAATTAAGCTTTGAATGTTGAGGGAGTTCAAACAAATATGTTGCAGATATTCTGTCTTTATCTTGCAAAACAAGAAGCGAATTTGACTTGGTGAAAATCTTTTGAAACTCTTGCCTTAATTATTTTTGTAAAGAGACATAACATTACTTGTGAAGGCATTGCAGCAACATCAACAAAAATATTGAGGTCAAAAGATTTTAAATTCTCCACAATTTTACTGTTGCGGGTTGTTTTATTGAAGAAGAAATCAATTTTATAGGCTGCTGCAATCTTTGGCCAATTATTGTATTTGTAAATATGTTGAATATAGCATATATTAATGATAGGGATTTCATGAAAAATATTGAAACGGAAACTTTATAGCAGACAGAATATCAGCTCCAACAGACGCATGTCCAAGAAAATGCATCTCGATGTATCCCTACAAATGGGTTGGTATTTCTACAAGGATTGTTCAATTTACACAAATTTTAGAAAATCGTGACTTATGTTGAACGAGCATTGAAACAACGAGGCCAATATAGCATGTCGCGGATGAAAGAGGCAAAACGTTGGAAATTTGAATTTTCACGTGGGAAAAATTTGCTTATGCATTTGCAAAGACTCTATTCATTTAGAAATCAAATAAAAAAACAAGCCTTTCTGTTTTCTGATACTTTCATTTCATTTTCCAAGGTTTTTCTGAAGGTGCTCAATTCTGACCACTTCAGGCATTTAGGGGGTATCGAATTTTCAGCGTTCGAGTGTCAATTAAGAAATCAACTGGGTTCTTCTTAGTTTTTTCTATTGTTTTAGTAATCGGATTATTAGTGGCTAGCACATAGGAAATGAACTCTCCATAAACATGCGAAATTCTACTGTTACAATGAATTCATAAATATTTATAATATACTATCAGAATCCTTTCCCATGTACTGACAATTACTACGAATTTAATGTAATTTAAATGAAAAGCTATAGTTTTTTGAGTTTGCTTTTTCAGTGTAATGTTCTACAAAATCAATAATGACCGAGAAACTTGCATTTTTAATTTTTTTAACGAAAGTTTCAAAAGCTAAATGTAATTGTGAAGAAAAATATAGAAAAGAGTAATTTCACAGTATATAGAGGACAGATTTAAATCAAATTTTCACAGATTTTGTTTACATCGCATTTGGAATTTTAAATTTTATTAATGATATTGATTTTATGAATATATCCTAATGTTCAGTCATTAAAATGCATGCTAAATATTCGATTTACTTCGCATATATTTAGGTCAGATACAGATAATTTAATATGCTCCTAAAACAAGAATGCAATCAAAAAGAATTGAGTTTGAGGTCACTTGATGTCAAGCTAGAGGACACTTTGTTTAAGGAATTAATACATTAAATGCAATCTTTCGAAACAACGACACTGCTCTTCAATACAAGAGAATAAAACAATATAGAACAGCCTCTGCGTTATCTTAATTCACAATCAATATTGTGAAGCAAGGGTTCTTTCTGAGAACACTGATTAAAAATTGAACCAAAACTATTTCGCCACAGACCACCTCGAACAGGGTTTTCGAGTCGAGTTCTATTTACTATGCCCAAGTTCGAGTTTTTTCTAGTCCCGAGTTTCTTAGATTAAATAAATATTTAGTTTACAATAATTCTGAGCTTTGTAATTTGAAGTAAGTTATTTGTGATTTGATAAAGAAAATGAAGTGTAAAATAATTTAATTTTGAGGTATTTCGAGAGTATCTTGGATCGAGTTCGCATTTTAATGATTTCCTAACGAGTTTTGCGAACTCATTTGAGTTCGAGTTCTTAACATTCCTCGAACACTTCAATATGATTGTTAAACACTTCATACTTTTGGGATTCCTTTATCTAAAAATTTGGTGGCAAGGACGTATTTCAATCACTTCTTTAATTTTTTGGTTTTGAAGATTACTTCTAAATTAATTCTCAGCAAGAAAAAAATTATTTTTTGAAAATCGTTTTTTTCAGTTTATGCCCGTTTTTTTCAGAACATTATGTGTGTTATAATATGCCACATGGATGAGAACATAAGAGAAATGAAGGGTACACAGATTGTTCATTTTCTAACTAAAAATTTCAGCAGATTTCGTTAAACATATAAACACCACTTTTAAAGCGTTTCTATTCATGAGAGACAAAGTCCTATAAATTTTGTAATTATATGATTTTTGTAAGTTTTTTTCTTATAGTTGTATGGTTTAAATAATTATATTCATAACCATATAGGATAAATATTATTGACAAGATATATCACTATTGAAATATAAAAATACGCAGTATGTCAACAAAATGTTGACTGACGTCCTGAAAAGGGTTATACAAGATTTGGGTAGATAAGTAGAGTTCTATGTAGAATACAATTAAGAAAGTAATGAATTCCAGAAATCGGATATTATTTATTAGATAGCACTAAGTGTTTTAATAATTTTCAGCTGTCCTTCTTCAAATAGAGGTGGAATTCGGGTAACTGGGCGCAAAACTAATCGGTTTACAACGTATAACTGTTGGTAACATTAATTTCATAATCCATAGAGGACAGATTTCATTCAAATTCCCAACTATTTGGCCTACATTCGAAAGATGACATTTGGATGTTAACTCTATGACCCACGGACGTCTATATTACAGGACATGACAATATAATTATTCAAAAAAATGCGGAGTCGAGCAAAAAAACTAATTTCTTGCCGTTTATTCGGTTTCTAATATGAAAAGCAAGCATAGTAACAAAAGGAAGTGTTTTTATATAGCATAGAAAATGCTAAAAATGCAAATATAAAATAGAATCGAAAAACAAAACAGCAATATGCAAAAATAAGTGAATGAGTAAAAATACACTATACTGCTAATTGAAGATCAACATGAAAACTTGTCCAATTTTCGTTTGC
>CABFPE010000109.1:1631390-1642841 GCA_900660155.1 Hofstenia miamia
CCTATATATATATATATATATATATATATATATCCATGATAAGCCCATTTCATGTGAACAACATGGAAATTGTGCGATCGGCGATTCTGGATAATATATTTTCAATTTACTAATTTTTGTTTACTTATAAGATATAATACACTGGCTGTAATAACTTTATTTACTAGAGAAATTTTGAAAAATTCTAAAAGCCATATTTTTTGTCAAATATGAAAACGTGCCGCGTCGTGCTTAATTATATTTTTTAAAACCCGTGCCGTGCCTAAAAAATATTTTTGCAACTCCGTGCGGTGCCGGTCCGTGCCTAAAACCCACAGTGCCATGCCGAGCCGTGCTTTCAAAAACCAGGCACGGTTGCAGCTCTGATGTCACGTCGACAATTCTGAAGCTCTGTTAATAACAAGCTCCAAATGCAATAATCCATGACATTTAGGTCTGGACTAATTTAAAACAACGTAAAAGAAAAGAACCTAGCAAAGAGTATATATACATAGAGTTGTAACTTGCTATTCTCTCACATTAGCTGCTTGCATGCAGCGTTTGGTATAACATGGCATAGATAGCGTAATGCTTAAAATAGAAGACAATTTATTTTAATTATCTTTACAAAAGAACCGATCAGATATCTCTTTGTTATACCCGAATTGTCGGTATGCAGACTTCAGCACACATTTTATTCATGATTTAATTTGACATTCAAATGTTCTGCTTTTCTAGAGACCACCCTGTATTTCACTAAATACAATTAGACATCACAGATGATGTAATTTTTAATTTTTTGTAATTCTAATAGTACCTTTGTAAAAATTAGTAAAATTTATAAAGTTGTAAAAAATTATTCTAAGTACTAAAATTCGTCATAAAAAGTTTATTCCAAAAAACCGAATAAACAATATCACGGATTTCTAATAATTCCACATTTTTTTCACGTTAGAAGCTAATTGTTTAAGTTAAAATCTCAACACCTTCTAATATTTTTGATATAGTATTTCTAAATTTGACAACAATGTACACATATTGAAAAAAGTTTATGGAAGAAATTTCAGGATCATAAATTTAACACATCTAAATGTAGAGACACTGATCATCAACAAGACGTTGGTGACAGTATACACAAGCATGTAACTTTACATGAACTCTCAAATTAAAAACAGAAAAAAATTACCCGTCAAAATGGGTAGAAAACCGAATCTTTAAATTGGATTTTTTCAGTTTTTGGTCACCAGACAAAATTTTGGGTTAGGAATGCACTCATGGTTTTGCGGCAGATATCACGGATGTCTTTACCACCCTGGAATAAAAGCTTTTTTACCTAAAAATGTGTAATCCGAAAACTTAATAAACTAAAAGTATATAAACCAAAGAGCTCCCTTCTTCGGAAAAACAGGATTCGCCAATTTTTTGTAAAAATTTTTTGACATGTATCCACGCCCTCTGCCATAGTATCTTGCGCCTGTATATATTTTTTGTATCCAGTGCCTTGTGGATATTTTAAAATTTTGTATCCAAAGCCCGTATATATATACACACATATATATATATATATATATATATATATATATAATTGAGTTTCCAAATAAATTCGCACTTCACAAATTTAGAACTCTCCGCCTCACATTCCAAACAGCTTTATATATTTGGCAGAAACTAGTGATCAATTCTGAACTGCTGAAAGTTTTCATTATGCACCATCAATCTTCGAAATTATGTATTTCTAGCCTTTATTCATTTTTCTATAATGCAAAACTTCATTACGAAATTTTGATCTACCCCAGTAAACTCAAACTTGGCAAACTTGGAAAGTACTTACAAATATTTCATTAAAACTTACAAAGTACTTTGCAAATACTTTGCAAGTTTGACAAGTATCTGCAAGTCTTGCAAGTAATATTTGCGAAACTTTCCAAGTTTTGCAAGTAATATGTGCAAAACTTGCAATGTTCTGCAATTATTTATTAAATTAACCAGACATTAATATATTAAAATAAAATATACAAATTTTGTAAATTCTCTGAAAATTAATAAATATTCTCTAGATATTTACACGGGTTGTTTGCATATGAATTTGAAGAAGATTTGAGACAACTTCGACCGAACTCCTAGCAATATTTAAAAAACGGAACAACCATTTTGGGGTTACATGAAGCCTTTTCGGGTAATCGCTTCACAGTATGAACATCCAATTTTGGTCACTATTGATGATCTCAATACAATGTTTCATTCCAAGACCTGTTCAAATATCGATGTGAATCCTAATACCAGTAACTAAATTCAGTGTAAAGAGATAGATTTTCATGAAAATTTTAATGTGCAATGACCTCTATGTTACACATAATATCTACAAAAGTAAAAATTGAACTATATAACAGCTGTAAGGCATTTTCACGAGTACTAAAAATGCATAGTCAGCCTTGATACCTAAAAGACACTAATCCAAATCTAAAAAATATAAAAAGCAGTATGGGCAGCAAGTATATACATGTAGCAATAGCAAAACTTTCAATTACCTGGCAATATTAATCGCTTCTGAAGAAATCTCGCAAAAATATTCGATACAAAGGATGAGAACTGAAGCAAAATTCCCATGCCATGCTAAACTTCAAAATGAGTAAATCTAAAAAAACAAAAAGCAATTAACAAAGGAAGTGAATATAATTTCGTAATTTTTTATAATATAGAAATATGGTCAGATCTTTCACTCATAATGTTTTATATTTTGGAAAAGTTATGTATTTATTTTAGGTATATTTATGCACTATTATTCAGTCATGGATTGCAAGTGGAAACAAAGTTTCCCTCAAATATAAAATAAAACTAAAAAAACTGAACTCTAATCTATAGGAAACTACATTTGAATGAATATGACTTTTTTAACTGAATACCCAGAAGTATTACACCAAGAAAATAAACATGTGGTAACTATGCAAGAATATTATTTACCTCAACCTCAATGAAAAGTTTGTTAAGCAAAATCAAGCTCAGAACATCGAGGTTTGTGATGTTAATTCTCAGATACTGTGTACATATCAACAAGTAAAGCACATGTACATGCGAACATATAAACTGCAGGATGAATTAAAAATAAATATAGCTTAAGCAATAAAAGATATGAAAAAATAGGACAAATTAGAAGGAATAGTAAAATCTGCACAATTTAGGAGAAACTACAATTTTAGGCGAATTGGAAGGACTTAAATTATATTATAAATAATCGATAGTCGAGCTTTGTGAAATGATAAATAATAAAGTTAAAATATCTACTTACGGTAATTAAATGGCACATTGAATCTGAAGCTTTAATTGTTGATCTGAATGTTTTAAGCAATTTTCAGCACACCATACAGTACGTAGAACTAAAAAATGTCATTGACTAGAAAGTAATATTAAATTTAATTTATAATAATGAAATCTATAGTTACTTGCTGCCCAATATATAACAAACACAAGAATGTATTATAAAAAATGCAAAAAATGACAAATAAACTTAGTCCTCATCTTCAGAGTTTGAGATGCCTAAAAATGAATACTAGATTCACAAATACACAACTGAAAAAAACCTGAACGTCGTTTGTTCAAACGAACGTCTCTTCCCAATTGATTTATTGCCAAACGGCTTTGCTCCCAAGCTGAGAAATTATTTGGGAATCGATTTTTAACAGCTTCTAAAAGAGAAAATGAAAGCATTTATATAATTTGTGAATATACAAATGAATAAATCTAACATAGTAAAATGTAAAATATATTGTACAATAATATATAAATTTATATTTGCATGAAAACAATGAAATAAAGCATCAGTTTCAACAGCCACTTCATACTGTACATTACTTGGAAGTTGACTAAATAAAATGTAATTGTAAACTGCTAATCAAATAACTAAGTATAGAAGAAATTTGTTGATAATCTTTGCTGCTTAGTCAAATTTTCATAACAAGCAAGTAATTAACCAAAATTGGAATACTTTTCAGAATAGTTTTGCGGGTGGGTGTATGGGGAACAGCACTAGAATTTCTTCTTGGCGACATTATTTTGGCCTTAATTTCATTGTTGCTATACAATTTCCGGGCAACATTAACTCCAAAGGTAGAAGGTCGACTTCCAGAACATTGCATTAAATCGCTGCCCTTGTAAATTAATTCGGAGATTGATTCTGGAATTTCATTCTAAAGTATATACTCAATCTAAGCAATAAAGTAAAGAGTTGTACGTTATCAGAGAAACTATTATTGCGATGAATTCGGCACTTTCGTAGCTCTCTCTTTACTTGGAGAAGAGTTGAATCAACTCTATTCAAAACTTTCAATAAATTGTTCAGAAGATGAGCAATGGATGGCTCTGAGACATCGCTATCTCCAGATCGCATTGCTACACATACATTTAAATTACGAGAAGGTAAAAATAAATAATAATAATAATAATAATAATAAGAAATGCAGTAATCAATAACAAATATACATAGATAGATAGTATTAGTCTAGACCAAATTTGTGGTTTAAAAAGATTAAAACAGATATGAAAGTGGTATCTTAATTATTTGATGACATAGATATAATTTCTTATAAAGAATGTACCAAACAACAAGTACCTTTAAGGAAAAGAGTATAAAACTACGATTTTGATAACAATAAGCGTGAATTGCATATCTTAAATGAAAATAATGTAATAACAATAATTGTATAACAAGTGCCATGAAATACATTCGTGCATAGAAGCTAACTGAGGTGTTGTGAATGCATCAACATCTGGATCATTGGGTTGCTGAACAAAGCTGTCAGCATGAAATGAATGACTTGCATTCAATGCCAATTCTAACTGCTCTTGTCTAATTTCCAGAGCATCCCTCTTATTATCTAAATAACAGTTATGCAAAAGAAAATAAAACGAGACTACTTTTAGCAATAAGTTTTGCCTGGTGCATCACCCCATTTATTTTCATTGGAATGACGTCTGTGGCAAGAAGTTCATTCCTCTCATCTAGGTTCAAATTGGAAGGCCAATACTTGCTGGAGGTGGATATAATGCTATATGTTTCATCCGACGGAAAAAAGAAAAGAAAAAACATTACTAAAAGCAAATACCAGCGTATATTTTGAACCCAAATTTCAACAATGAAAATTTTAAATATTGAAATAAATTGCAAACCGTTCATCTATATTTAAACTCGAAAACAATCATTTGCAAGAGGTTGACATAATACTATAATTTTTAAGAGATGAGAAAAGCACATAAATAAAACATCCATATTATAAATGCAAACAGCAAACAGGTAACACTTTTAATCGTGCTCAAAACTACAGAGAAGCTGAATAGCAATTGCAAAATTACTATAGTTTACAATAAAACAAGGCTTGAATAATGAACATAGAGGTACGCATTTGAAAGAAAAAACATTTAAATCTAAAATGACATGTTGGGGTAGGACGATTTTGTGAACATCAATTTCCAAATCCAAGTAAACATCTTCGAATTGTCGAGAATCTAAAAGCGGTTTGCTCTCAAATGTCTTTATCAGACAAAAAAGCTTCTCAGAGAAGATCACAATATGCATCAATTCAAAAAAATTATCCTCATAAAAGTAAAACCTTTTTTTTATGTTTGTAGAAGAAAATATTTTCTGAACACTGCCTTTGACAAGTTCGAAGCAATTGTTACGATCAGGAAGAATACCTTCCTTGAGAAGGATTTCCCTAAACGCCTGTAGACGAGAGAGTTTGTTCCGCATTTGTTTTTCTGCAGGGAGCTTATGTTGGTAGTAAAAATGTAAATAACGTGAAACAACTTATTTAAAGGAGTTTTACTACAAATAAATTTTAAAAGATGATGGTTGGCAGACTCAAAAGAAAATGCGCCGCAATTAGTGATGGATCCAAAATTATTGTATTGCTTACAATAATGTAATAGCAAATGACAATTGTATGTTTGCGACAGCTGACCATAAAGTTGGGGCATAAGTGAACAAAATCGAGTCAGCATGTAAGATACAGAATCAATATTTTCAGAGTTATTTTCAGAAAGAATAACCATGGAGGATGATAATAAAATAAAATGAATAATAAACTTTACTGGGATGATGTTCCAGAAAAACGGTATAAAAGTGTAAAAAAGTAATGTACGAAATTCATTAGCTTTAAAAAACTTTAACTCTTTAAGTGATCGTGGTTTTCTGGAGATACAATCAGGAACAATAGTATGCTTTATTAAATTATCAATATCACTCATAGAATGTCTTAGATATTGACGATCAAGCGAAAATAATATATTTCTTGTCACACCTAAGCAAACATTATGCATATAGTCAATTGCAACACCATCGGGTAAGGAAATAATCGGTAAAATTACACTCTTCCCTGTAACGCCTCTTGCAACAGCGCCAGTGTTAGTGGCAACACGGATATCACTTTGAAATGATTCAGTTGTGCGATTTTCAAATGTTGAAACTGGATATAATCGTCGATGTTCAAAATTTATTCCCGGGGAATAACAATAAAGGCATCCATATCTACCATTAAATTGCTTAATGCTGCAAATTGATGCCTTCGCCGGTAAATCTGCAACTAACATTCGACAGCTCACACCTACGTTATATTTTGTTGAATTATGTGAAATTTGTATTCCCAGAATTTGTAGGTTATGAAGTCTCTCAACTATGGGTAAAAGAAATTTACTCCAATTGGGTTTGCTTGGACCATACGACACTCCTAGTAACAACGTATTATGGTATGAAAACCTATGCAGAGGAGCAAGCTGCAAAATCTGCGCCCATATTGGCCATACTGACATTGACCTGGAATTGTAAAGTGGGCAACCATCAGAGTTCAAAGATATCCAAATGGTTAGATCGAAATTATTATTTGCAGGTGGACATAAAATAAAATCTTTATTGCGTAATATTTCAGCAAAGTTTTTTTCAATTGAGGACTTTAAAAGTGCTTCAAAAAACGTAAAGCAATAATCATTACCTTCAAAAGAAAAATAGTCGCTAAAATCGTTTTCAGCTTCAAAGTTTGTTTTCAATGCATAATAGGTTGGCAAATTATTTACTTCAGGCAAAAGCCTTTGACAAATTTTCAAATAGTCCTTCATGCAAGCTTCTGATACAGAATGTTTGCACATAAGAGCAGAAATATCTTTTTTAAAATCATATACTTTGTAGTTTGATGAGTTGCTTATTAAGTCCTCAGCAGCATCAAAACTGGGCTCAGTACTGGAAGGCAAATTTACAAAAGATTCCTCAAAAGATTCATCTGATGCAACTTTGGTAGGCGTCGAGCATCGCTGCTGTATATTAAGTGAGATTGGATCAGTAAACTCAGGTAGTTCGTGACAAATAGAAAAATTACATGTATCAGAACTTACAGAAGATTTTGAAGAATCTAATTCTTCACTCGTAAACCAATCTGTACTTGAGTCTCTATTTAAGCAGCGCGGTTTAAAAATTGAGTCTGAATTTTGTTGACCAAAATAACGTCTTTTCATTTGCAAAACCTATAATGAGAAGTACATGAAATATTCATGTCATAAAATAAACTGATGGTGTACTAAGCTTAAACACAATTTTGAGTGAAATAAATAAGTTGTGCATTAAATAAAGTGAGCGTGAAGATTCATTCCAAATACCTTATGGTATTAATGACTGTTTTTCATAAAATTTTGCAACTAGAAATCAATTTAGAGCTACTTTGGGTATTGGGATACGAAAATTAATTATGTAGTTTGTGCCACCAACTTTGTGGTTTTTGAACATGATATGAACGACTAACAATATCATCATGATTAAGCTGCCTTAATTATGAGAAGAAACTGCAGCGCAAGTTAATCTATGATACATTTCGTTAAGAAGATACATAAGCTTAACTATAATATTTGAATTCTAATAATATTAATGTTATAAAACTTTAATAAATAACTTCAATATCGAAAACTTTAATTTAATGGGATGCGCATTTAACATTATAGCATAGGACAACTAATAAAAATTGTGACTAATTTTTTAATAATGTATTTGCAAAAAATATTTTATAAATTAAGCATTATAAACTATATATTTGCAATATTTGCTTTTTTATTTTCATAAACTACTTGTTGGGACACGCAAATTTGCAAACCATCAGTTATTTTATTATCATTCATTTCACGATTATGTCGAAGACACTGTTTACGAAGTACGAAAACAAAAGGAAAACTACAATGCGAAATTATTCAAAGATATATTGTAGATAAAGACGCTTCATTCCTTCAATTAAATTGTGACACGGATTACATTGTATTACACTGCTGTATATTTCTGCATGTTTATCAAACAACTGCTTAATGGTGATCTATCCAAAGACTGAAAATTACGTTATTGGATAAAGTGTTCACATTCAAGCCAATTACATTCATTGCGGACACTGCCTTGTATAACTGTTATAAAATCGTATTTTGCTAATAAGATTATTATTACTTAAATTTGGTATATTTTCAAAGAAACTGAATTACATGCTATGTATTCTTAATTTTGTTTAGTTTGTCTATTCATAATATGGTATACATGTTTATAATTCTTAAAACATACCTTGCAAATTTACCCCAGTCTCCGTTTTCCAATTGAATAGCAATTTCATATTATAATAATCAAATTGAAATGAATACTTACCAATATGTTATCTAAAGTTGCTTCTTTCCATCTGAATGAGAATTTAGTGCAAGTCCTAAATGCATGTAACAAAGGTAATAAAAAATACCTCTAGCAATAACATATCATCAATTTATGGAACTTTAATAGTCAGCAAACCTGTATCTAAACAAATTTAATATAAGTTTTCAAAATGTTTTAAATTTAATTTTTTATATATTGCTATTCAGATGGACAGGAGACTGGTCAATAAAAAATCCATTTTCGTTTGAGTTCCATCTGCTTCATTCCTAAAATAGTGTTAAGTAATTCACACAATATTTATCATAATATAGCATGGATGTACAATATAACTGTATCTAATATTTATAGCCAAAAAATATACATTAAAGCATTTCAC
The DNA here is from genome assembly GCA_900660155.1 of Hofstenia miamia. Classification (NCBI taxonomy): domain Eukaryota; kingdom Metazoa; phylum Xenacoelomorpha; order Acoela; family Hofsteniidae; genus Hofstenia; species Hofstenia miamia. Next base: position 1,640,405 of record CABFPE010000109.1, read on the forward strand.
TAAGTCTTTGACATTAATATATTATAATTAAACTTGTACCATAAATAATTACTAAACTATCACATTGTTAACTACTGTACAATATTACAAGAATTTGTTGTAATGTAAATATTTGATATCAGCAGAAATTGGTTTGATACAAAACTGCCAACCAGAAAAAAGTTCCGTTACTACACATATCTGAATTAGAATTTCTAATTTAATGACTTAAATAAATGAAAATATTAATTGCTAGTCCAAAACCTGGCGTTATTGTACTTTAGGGGACCCAGTTTGAGTGACGTCATAAAATGGGTATTAAACTCTAACCTTAACCCTAACCCTACTCCCCAACCAATGCAATTATATTGCATTTCATCTTGATGATTAATTTTTTGCAATAACACCCAAGTAAAGTTAAAAATATAATCGATATAGACCGATTACTTTACTTAATTAACCAAATTCGTAGCACGCGGAAAAAAACGGGAGAACGCGGTAACTATTTATGAAAGATAACATAATAATTGATAAAAATCAAAGATAGCTGATGTTTAAAAGTCAAAATATTAAATAAATAATAAAGAATTAAAACGCAAAAAGCTAATTTTACACCTTCAAACTTAAAAAACAGTATTGAAGAGGAATAGAGCTGTCCTCTTTTTAGTTTAAACAATGTTACATTCTTCAAACAATAATAAAAATTTTATTTTATTAAAATATAATAGAATTATATTTACAAATATTTTTAAAAATTATTTTACGGTTAATTAATTTAATTAATTTATTTTTATATGGTTGAAATTTGCGTAAATTAAATTCATCACTTTTGTACCTTCTTTGAATAGAAAATGTCGTTTTTTCAAGATTTTTGTGACAACAATTTCCTTCGAGAAAGGACTGTTAATATATTAAAGGAAGCTGATCTTGATTCAGAGCATGCACTAAATCTTCTTGCTAACAATCTCGATTTATTGGAAACTCTATCAATTACAGTTGGACAAAAGCTTTGTTTAAAGAATGGTTTGAAGTCACTAGAAACTGTACGTTGCCGCAGTCCATTGAGTGTATTAACTACCAATGATAACCAAACGACTCCAGTGTGCAGCCCTTCCCCAACACCACAACTTCTTGGTGTAAGCTTCACGTTGGGGAACTTAGAATTAACATGCCATAAAAGATATGCATCAATACTTGATAGTATGAATCATGGACAGTCATTCAATCTCGCTTGTAATCATGCAATTGTAAGACCTACGACAATGAGGGAGAAGTTGGGCATTTGCGAAACGAAAATCGTAAATGAAGAAGAGTATCTTCGCTTATTGGATCGCTGCGATTCTGTGGTACACTTGGAGAATGCATGCCGTCAATACCTTCGAGAAGATGCAGTTAATATTATGAACAATTTGAGAGAGTCTGGGCGCCTTATTCCCATCAAAGCATCATATTTTATGCATGGACTGAACTCTAATCGATAATCTTTTTTAAAAGTAATTCAGCCATCAAAATCAAAACTTTTGTTTGTTATTTATCTACATTGTTTCAATTGATTTTACACAGTGATTATAATTTGAATTTCATCAGTTAAAAATGTTTTTTTTATATACAAGTAATTTGAAATTTATTGATTAAAATATATCGTCTTTTCAGAGCTTCGGAATGTATGTAAACACCGAACACTAGAGTTGAACAATCTTACACTTAGTTTTTCACTACAACAAACTTTCAGTATAGTAACGAATGTAAAAGAGTCCTGACGGGTAATTTTACTTCAAATTATATTTGCTCTTGATTGAATATAATATAATGTAAAAAATTTCGAGAATTACGTCCATTTATAAACTTGAGTTAAACACAAAGATTGATATTGAATTTACCAATGTTAAGCCAATACATGTCTAAAGTTGAATTAGTATTTTACAACGCCGATATTTTTCTTAATTTAAAAGAATTCATCAAATTTCAATTCTCCAGCGATCACCACTCCTAGATAATTAACAGAAATTATTACTTAATTTATTTGTATAATCATTCGGTAAAAAGATAATTACACACAATGATATAGAATATTTTGATTGATTGGGTGGCCTTGAAAAAGGCCGAATTATTTGAAATACTGTAATTACACAGCATATTGCAAAGCAATATGCGCAAGAATGTTTGCGAAAGGATCTTGATTTTCCTTTTTGCGTTTTAATTCTTTATTATTTATTTAATATTTTGACTTTTAAACATCAGCTATCTTTGATTTTTATCAATTATTATGTTATCTTTCATAAATAGTTACCGCGTTCTCCCGTTTTTTTCCGCGTGCTACGAATTTGGTTAATTAAGTAAAGTAATCGGTCTATATCGATTATATTTTTAACTTTTCATGTATTTTATTGCATTCCTCATCGTTTTTTACCCTATAAAAGTGTTTATTTTGTCCGCGTGCTACCGCGTGGCACTAATC